>JAUYWV010164255.1:0-18180 GCA_032274565.1 Nematoplana nigrocapitula
TGATCTAAAAATAGATTTCAGGAACAGATCAAATAATAAAAGGAATGAAGGAATGATCAAACGAATAGGCAGGGGAAAGGTTAAAAGTGGGAATTTAAACTTTATTTATTTTGTAATTGATAAATTGTATCAATAATTGTATATTATACTCAACAAGGAGCCTATTGTTTGTCAACTCTCAATATTTTGTCCTATAATTAATAATTTTTATTTACTTAAATGAACTATTTTTATAATTTTTTTCAGGTGAAAAGTGCAAAATTGATGTACAATAAGTGTATTTATCCATTGTGAAATTATGCAGAACTGATAAAGAAGTCAGATTTAAGTTTTATAACAAATTACAGGCAATAACAAAACTTTGGTTGCCGATATATCACGGTACTGTAATTCTTTGGCCAGAAGAAATGTTCACCTTTCTAAAAAAGAAAGGTCATGCTCCATCCTCTTCAACACCAAAAGAGGGTTATTTGGTGCAGGCATGCTTATTTGACTTTAATTCCACTAAGACCTAATTTTAACCTCTTGTTTTTATAAACAATATAATAATATCTGAATGGAAAGTCTGTTTTTGTATTTTCCTATATAAAATCAATATAATGTGGGCAATGTTCCATTATTGGAACATAACCTGCAGGCATAACTGTATGATATTTTTCCATTTTTTTGTTTTAATTATGTCACAGTACTATGACTAGGCCATGATATAAATTTAATTAAAAAATAACAATTATTTCTAGGGGCGCCCACTAATGGGTTAAGCCGTTTTTATAAGTTTTGATACTTTTTAGTAATTTATAAAATTTCTATCTTTTTTAATAAAAAATAATGATATGCTTCTACAGCATAAACGGTACATCCTAGGTTTAAATGGACTTCGCCATTCGAAAGAGAATTACAAATTAGGTATATTTGAAAAAAAATTGCGTAGTGGGGTGTTTAGATGTAAACATTTCAGTTTTTTTATTAAAATTTAAAGAAAGAGTCATTTTTGATCTAGGAACCAAGCATAATGACATTTTTGCTCATAACATTCTAATTACATGATGGAATTTTGTTTTCTGCAACTTAAACCAACCCCTGTAATACGTACAAACATTTTGATATTACATGACACAAGGTTTTTACAACGACAAAAGTAAGGATTATAAATTAATGAAATATAGTATTTACCTGTACAACGTTTTGTGAAATCGAAACTAAATATAATGTAAACAATTATAAATAACGAATTTAAACAAAAAACAAACTCGTGTGCATAGGCGTGTAGTAGCTACTACGATGATAAGTGTAATGCAATCAATAGTTAGCGTGGGAGAACCAATAAAAATGCAAATATTTCTTTACGTATACTATTAGCGGGATTTTTAGTTTACACCACATATTTCAATAGAAACTCTAGATATGCTACGGTTAATATTAACACACGCAGATAGCTGTAATCGACGAACTAATCAATACTGCGCATATACCTGTATTTAGTATTTACGAGACTTTTTGAAACAGGCAATTGATTTAACCACCAAAAGGCGCAGAGGGCAACCACCAAAAGGCGCAGAGGGCAACCACCAAAAGGCGCAGAGGGCCCGGACCCCCTCGGGCCCCCCCTTAGATCCGCCTCTGATAAGTGTCCAGTTACTTCTGTTACACGCTGTATTTAATTAAACAACAGTAGTGTTTTTTTGCTATTGTAATAATGTTTGCATTAGTGTCTCGTATATTAGACGATATTTGTGTGTAGTGTAAGAAACGTCTTACAGAAAAATCTAAACAGCTGTTTGTTCTAAAAAGTGCAAATTTTCCTCCCAGTCTCCCGAGTTTCATTACGCGGTGAAGCGGTCGCTGCCCCCTCCCCCATGACCCCCATTATCAATCAGATTCGCATTCCATTCATTGCCGTGAACCAATGCGCATTGCGCGTGCTGATCAGTAAACATCCACGTTAAGTCTAAGCTGTTTCTTTGAGCAGGCGAGCCTCTCAACCAATCAGCAGTGAATCGTGCCGTTATTGGCTCATGATGAGCTTGTGGTGCTGCGTGTGCACTTTGAGTTGAGGTATAAATAAGATTATTTTGTGTAGCTAAACTCAAAGTGTTGTTGTCTATTCGTGTTCACAATTCACATCCTGTGTTATTTTTTACAGTTAGCTAACATGGCTGTTCAAAACGCTCACATACCGCCTCAGAATTTCGCAATTCAGGATCCGTCAATGGCCGCGCAGTGGCAATATGGATTTACGCTGCCTAACCAAGGCATGGCGAGAAATAGAGGACGCTACTACGATTCGGCCAAATATTTCGGTTCAATGCCTCAGGTAAGAATTATTATTTTAACTGTTAATTCGAGTAGGCCAGATAGTCCAACGTGAATCTGAAATATCTACTTCAATTGTAGTTAATCATGTTTTGACTTGGGATGCGCGATAGAGGTACTTGAGTCGGTATTTTTGTGCGTTTAATGTTACCATATATTTTTTGTTTTTTTATTTTATATTTAATGGTTATATATTTATGAAAATTTTGAAATAGATACATAGCATTGGCGTTATGTTCATATTGTTTCGCTATTGTTATTGGAATTCCATTTCGTCAGTTGGTTACTATTTTTAGCAAATTGATTATATAGGTCACGTGTTATTTAATATACGCTGTTAGTTGACATTTTAACCATAACTCTTTATAGCGGAAATACAGTATTATAAAAATGCGGTCAGTCTTATAAAAATAGTGTCACATAGATTGCATTGACTACGGAAGTATCTGCTACTTATAATAGTAAAAATTGTAGTCACAATAGCTATTATATTTACATATGTACAGAAGGCTACACCATTCTGTTTTAATTACAATATGAAAGTAAGCGCAGGAGTGTCGTGTAATATGCCTAGACTCAATTTTGACGTGGAAATACCCCAACTATATTAATATTTATTGTGGAAGTCGAACGTTTGAATCAGTGTGAAATAAAATAAAATAAGAGCAACTGATAAAGTAGGTCTTTATTCTGAACCGGTTTGGGGGCGACCCTTCAACAGAATATCAGCGAGACTAAGACATAGTATGTTAATAGTGTTCTAAAACAAATCGATGTCAAGTTGTTGTCTACAATAAAATCGATGTAAGATTGTTGTATAGTAAAAGCATTAAAATATATTACAGTAAAATTTTACACGTATTCATATTGACTTTAGAGAAAATTTAGTTCGTAAAAAGAAGTAGTGCTTTGGTGATAAGATCAGGCGTTCCTACAATTTCTATCGTAATATTTTTTTCACCAGAGCAATACGTTTTTTTGTAGTTGAGGCTTTGATAGTTTATCCCAATCTGACAGAAATATCCATGTCTGTTTTACACTTAGACATTCAGGGAATCTAAGTTCCAGGAATTCTTTAATGATTTTTATCAATGTGTTGCATAATACCTCTGATAATTATTCCGGAAAATTTGACATTGTATATCGAGCGGCCATTAAGCGGAGGTTTGTTTATTAAATTGAGTTGAAATGGAAATCCTGCCCATGCTGCGTATATATGTATATATATTGAATGTGATTTTTGTTCACCTTTTGCAGCAAACTCCCCGGAGAAACAAGGTGGCTGTCACTTCAAAAACAAATCTGTACGTGTCCGGTCTGTCCGAGAACGACAGTGACGAAACCTTGAATCAGCTGGTCGACGGGGTTATCTCGTACAAATCCTGCAAAGCTATGATGGCCAACGGAAAATGCAAAGGTTCCGGGTTTATTGACTGTCATTCTGAGGAAGACGCCGAAAAGGCCAGGCTCCATATCAATGACATTTCGGCCAAGTCTGGAAAGAAATTGAGCGTCAAATATGCATTTGTAAGTTGGCATTAGCACGGAATCGTTTTGTCATCGGGTAGCTCATTCCTATAATGTGTTGTGCTATTTCAGGAAAACGAGAAGGATGTCTTGAACGTTTATGTACGAAATCTGCCCCGGACTGACTTCACCAAGGAGAAGCTTGAGAATCTGTTTAAAGAATACGGACAAATCACTTCTGTCAAACTCTTGGAGAGTAACGGAACTCCCACAGGTAAACATTGATTAATTAATTTTATATTACAAGTATAACCCAAGCAAGCTTATGATGGTTTATAGAGGATCAAATTAGTTAAGCTGTTCTCGTCATGCAAATATTTTTATGTAAGAAAATAAGTTATAAACTTGGAATAAATACAGTTAATACTAAGTTAGGTGTATTCATGTAAGCTCAACATTTCCTATTCGTTTTTATTTGAGCTAGGAACTTTGGTTTCCTATCAATTTCCGCGAACTGTAGATTCTTTTTTTTGGAATATACTGCATACGCCCTGCTTCCGGATTTCTCGTGGTAACGCATGATCTTATTTTGAGCTATTAATAGAAGACGGCAGACATACGTAGAAAGAGTTCCACCCCAACACCAACTTCGCATTGCTGCTTGATAATCAGGCCGCCACTTGACTTGTCCACACCCAGCACCCACCCCTCTGAGACAGCTAGTTTGAGGCGCGATTTATCTCTGAGTAATCGATGATTTGGCTGTGTAGTATTTGCGCGACTTGTTCGTGCACACTACGCAGTTGCACTTGGGATGATGTAATTGTTTCTTCTTTTGATCGCGTACGATGCAGGCAGCGTCGCACAGCGCGCACTGTCAGCTTGCCAACACCCCAATGCTGGTTGGTTGCGGTGACTAATGCGCACGCACCCCGGCTTAGCTAGCTAGCTAGCGACAACTGTCTTCAAGTTTAACTGCATACCTCTCTCTCTCGCTGCTTGCTACTGCTGTTTTCTGGTGGTTGTGGTTGTGGTAATATTATGCACTGTGTGACTGCGGCTGCCATAGCTTTCTCCTCCATTCTCTCTCTGGCGGTAGCTAGTGATAACACCTCTTCCAGTCCATATGGATGGTGATTATTTGTGGCTGTATGGGACCCTTATCATTCGACAACTATGCGGTTGACAGTGGCTGAAACTATGAGTTACTACCGAAGCCAACCACCCGTAGCGTGTCTACTGACTTGAATTTCTTGGTCACTAGTTTTAGCCAGATTAACCCCGATAATGGACTGCTGTTTTCTAGTTATGACGTTTTAATCACTATAATAATATTTTAAAGTATAAGTTAGTGAATTATTATATAGCAATTTTATTGTTTTCATATTCTCTGATTTTTGCTGTCGTTTTTCGCGCCATGTGAGTTGGTGTTGCTTAATAAAGGCTGAATCTGTAACTCTGCAAACAACGAACAGTATCTGTGACATTGGAGTAACTATAACCAGTAACCTTAAACCATCCACAGACTGCAACGTGATCACTTCGAAAGCATACAAACGTGCCTGCCTTCTCCTTAAGTGCTTTAAACCTTCCAAAACCTCTGTTCTCATTCGCGCCTACAATACATATGTCAGGCCGATTCTGGAAACATATACTCCTGTATGGTCACCTTGGCTTACCAAAGACATTCAAGGCATCGAAAAAGTCCAACGCTATTTTACCCGTATGACTTGCTGCCGAGCACACATACCATACAATAATTATGTGCACCGCCTTCAAATTTTAAAACTTGTCTCACTAGAGCACCGCAGAGTGCTGTTTGACCTTCACATGACTTATCGTATGTACACCACCTAGTTGATCTAAATATGCATGATTTCTTTGTAATCGATCATAATCCAAACAACATGTAACCCTAGAAAGTATTTCTTTTCCCATAGAGTAGTACCCATTTGGAATTCCCTACCTGATAATGTTGTCTGCTTCCCCTACTTTACCTGTATTTAAAAAGTACTTATCGTCCTACATTTAGGCAGTATGTAAGTGCATATTTATGCCAATATTTGCCCTTTGTACAATAAATAGGATTATAATGATTAAACATATAAGCGGAAGTTAGACCTATTTTAGGGTGTTAATCAGTAATTCTGACAGTCTTTATATACGAAAGGATTTTTTTCATTGCGCTATTTTATATGGCACTGACAAATACTCTAAATCTACTTCTAAATTAGTGTATATTCTCTTCAGGATTACTGCTCCTATTTGCACTATTTGAAATAAATTTTGCGGAAAGAAAATTACGTTAGGGTAGTCTCTACCTAATTGATATGCGCTGTATTTATAGCCGTCAGAAATCCCAGACTGGAGCGATGTCATGCCTTTTCCATATACTTTACAATTATACACTTCCGTGTTTCACATTTTTCCCTCAGCATCTTCAGACTCAGAGTGAATAATTTTTATTCAAAGAAAAGGTTCATTTAGTCTTCGGACAATCAGATAAGGAAACACCCTCAGGGCCATAGCTGTTCGAGTCGCCGTTTATTGTGCTTTATATTGTAGTAACTCATAATTTATTTATACACGCTTATTTATAGCAACAGGTTCGTCCGTTGTGCTATACTGCAATTTCAACTCGAGCTAAAAAATGACTATAAGATATTTTTATAAGTATAGCCTGTATACTAGGTTACTTGATTGTTAGCAAATGTTTATAATAAATAAAAGTTAAATTAGTTAGTTGAAATGAATGTTATCAAAAGGATCAAAACAAAAACTAATTAATCAGGCTTCGTGCACCGCGTGTGACTGAATTTAGCAGAAACTAAAGCAACGCGGTTAGCTTGCTGTGTACCTGTGGTTTAAATATCTAGAAAATGAACACAAATTTACGAAGTAGTAGCATTAGTATAGAATAATAGCAATTAAAACAAAATGTGGCTTTGATGTTTAATTAAGTCAATAGAATAGCAATGGAAATTTGAACACATAAATGATAGAATCAAGCAATATGTTGTTATTACCTTCGCTGGAAAACTGACAGCATCCAGAACAAAATCGCCGTCGAGGCACATATGGGTAATTTCGGTCAAACTGGTGTTCATCGGCAAGGTGAAAGTGGTTACCGGGGTCAAATTTAAGTGAATCTGAAACAGATATTATAGGATTATTATGAATAGAATTAAGAGTCAAACCAGTCAATGCCTTCAACTCCATAGTGTAATAAACAATGCTCACAAAATATGTAAAATTTGCACAATTTCCGATGTTTACAGAATAGATTAGAAATTCAACCCCCCCCCCACACACACACACTGCGTTTTATAAACCACAAAAGGAATAGTTAAAATACACGGAACATTATTAACTCAAAGTGGCAACCATTTTCATTAAGTTTCATTAAGTTTGGGTAAATTTTGATAATTACTTATTGGTGCGATATTCACCACAAAATTAGCTGCGAAATTCAGTGGGCAATAATATCAAGATATACTACTACCTATCAGAAACGCGGTATACGATGTTTGAATTCGACTGTGGTGAGCGTTATTATTCTGCAATCAAAGAACATGTTCACGTTGCATGGAAGGTTTTCTAGTTAGATATGTAATAGTTAATGCATGCGGTAGACTGTTGGTTACCGTGAATTAATCTACTGAACTCCGATTTCATCATTGATCACCGAGCGTTAGCGTATATTGATGACTATAATACATATATGTACATATTTTAGTGAGCACGTTTTGTTGTCTATCCGAACTTTGTCAACCAATCAGAATGACGCAACTGCCAAATTCAATCTGACTGGACGGTATATACTGTATATGAATTTACTGTCTACCTATAATCCGAGGTTTAAAATGATGATTATTGCAATTCACAAGCAGCAGCAGATCACCAAGGAATCAACTCTCCCTGTCGATAACTTACCGCGACAATTCCGCTCTGCTGCTTGAGTCCGATCGTGCGCAGATTGCCTATAGTTTTATGGGTCACTCTCACCGGATCGATAATATCATTGGTGGCCTGGTCGCGACCGCGTCCCAACACCAGAAGTTGTTCTTTTCGGTCAAATTCGGCGACCATGATCGGAGGACCCGACGAGCCTTTGTTCAGGGATAGTAAAACTCTAGAAAAAATTTAAATTATTTCGTCAGTAATCATCTCATGCATCGTGCTACATATCATTTTTCAACTTCTCATTTGACCCACTTCGACGATTTTAACCTAGTTTAGTTTTTCCGGCATACACAGCAGCAGATTAAGCAGTAAATTTACTAAATGGGAAGGAAGTATGGTACAATAGACATTTTTATCCCAAACTGTAGCTCTTGTATGACCTCCTTGAAATAGGATTTTTATTCAACTCCTTCATTTGACCTACTTTATTTTTCGGGATATTGATCAGCAGTAAATTCATAATATTAGGAAGGGGGCGTCGTAGAGAGACAAAAAAGTACCCAAACAAAGCATTTGTTCGTTCTCCTTAACATGCCAATTTTCAACTCACCTTTTGACCGACGTTTTCTATTTTGACCTACTTTTACCATTTTTGACCTACTTAGTGATCCGGTATATTCGTCAGTAACACTATATTTATTTAGGAAGATCGTATCTTGCCTGAGTAGTAAATTTGTTGCAAAAATGTAGCTCTTCGCCTCCTTAAGTGGTCGATTTTTATTCAACTCCAACCCTTTGACCTACTACTTCTATGAATTTGTGACCTACTTTCGTTCATCTACGGGACGGGGCGTTGTTTGAGAGATTCAACTTACCTGTTCGAATGGGGCTTCATATTAGTACGAATCATCAAACTGCTCGAATTGAGAAGTGAGCCCGGAATTTTCGCGAAAAGGGGCATTCTCTGTGGAAACAAACGTCAGAACAGAAAACAAAGGGATTAGAATTTCAGTCAGATATTTGTTAGCAGCTTGTTCTAGCAGCAGCTTACCAGTTCATCAGGAAATTCGACTTTATTTATGGAAATATCGCCTTCGAGATGGAAGTGGGTGAATTTTTCCAGATCAATATCGTGGTGAATATCGCCGACTTGACTGTCGTTCAGTTCAATCTGAAACAGAACAGGTCGGCCATCTGTTCAGGCACAATTCAGAATTGCTAAATTAGTTTATTTTTCGTTTCCAAATGCTGAATCGGTAATTTAGACGGGGCGGCAAGATAAAGATGAAGAGTATACAGTATAACGACCTCTACATGGAGAATTTCAATCTCACGAGTTCTTCGCAATACGTGGGGTCAACGAACCGCATCAGTCTGCATCAGATGTGAATGCGTACCAGAACTACCCCTGTCATCTTCCTTCAACCACATCATCTCTATAACGTGATGCGAACCTCCAGCAAAGGCCGAAAAAGATGTACGCGCATGCAATGGCTTCCATTATCTCTGATACAACAACGTCGACAGTAAGACCGTCTTCCAGAAGAAAATACAGCTGGCATGGCTTAAGCTGCTCAACGAGTATCAGTAGTATATGGGACAGCATAGCGCATGAAGCTTCGAAGATAGACTTGTTCCGAGCCTG
Organism: Nematoplana nigrocapitula; assembly: GCA_032274565.1. Lineage (NCBI taxonomy): Eukaryota > Metazoa > Platyhelminthes > Proseriata > Nematoplanidae > Nematoplana > Nematoplana nigrocapitula. Next base: position 9,329 of record JAUYWV010164255.1, read on the forward strand.
ACATGAACCACGACACTCTCTCGAGAGAGCTGAATGCATCCCACATGGCGCTTATTTGCTTCGTCACGTCATCGGAGTCTGCCAAACAGTCTGTTGATGGCAGTCGGTTTCCATCGTTCCACGCAGTCATTTTGAAGCCGATGTAAATATAGCGGGTATACACATTCAAACAAAGACATTCCAATCTATTAGGAAAAAGATCAACCGTTATTAGTTAAAAGACATATTTCAGTTAACTGTTTATTATGATAATTCGTTTCCCTAGCGTCCAATCTTTGCCTGTACTTCATCAATTAAAGCAGTTACCTATTTCTTACACACAAGGGTGCCGAAAGCTTTCTAAAGGTGTAGGCAAGTCCAGATGAATGATTCCTTAAATTCCGATAGACAAAAATGGATAATTTCTGAATATCGATACGACTCAAAAACTTTCGAAAAAGTACAGATTTTCGAAAATCAATTTGATTAATCACAGCCCTTAGTTTCGGTGGATGAGGTGTTAGATATTTAGGAGTGTATTGGGAGGTAAGTCTGTTATATTATCCACCCAGACAAATTCTACAAATACCACAGCATAGTAATACATATTAGTAGGTAGGGTGGTACTTCGGTTAATAAATTCTGATGTTATGATTTTTATATCTTGCTATGATTTTATTTATTTTTCTTCACGCACATATTGCAAAAAACTTTTAATTTTTCATTAAGTTTTTCTACTAAACCCACGCGTGAGCGTTGGCAACCCTGCTGAACTTAGAGCCGCTATACTACGTATGTACTTAGCTGAAAACCTTTGATTTTCGATCGATACAGGCAGCCAATCAAAACCTGCCACACCCAGTCACGTCGCCTGCTGGCTGTCAACAATTGATTTTAAATCAATGCAGCGGTGACATATTTTATTGTCAATGTCAGTCAAATCCTCGCTTTGTTATCGGATCTCGTGAGGGCTTCAGCCAGTTGATTAATAAATTAGTTAATTAATTGAGTGATTCGAATAGTTGGATTTACCTCAAAGTTGGACAGCTTGCTGACAACGTCCAACTTGAACTCATCTCCGGGCCGAATAGTCAGATGATCGATTTTCCGCTCCTCATTCCAGGCGCCGTTGGAGAATGTGCGGAGAGTCATGTGGGCGCAAGGTTGGTACAAGACGCATACTTCAAATTCTTCCTTTTCCGTATCGGTGTCCGTGTTGAGCAGAGCGAGTCGGAAACGACGCGCTTCTGGTTCGGCTTTGCCGTGGAATCGCATCGTCTTCCCAGCGCATATTGTGTGGGGCAAACGTGCTGTGAATGGCACCTCCTAAGATGGATGCAGATCTTAGATGGGTCAGGCTACATCCGGAATATAAATGATTTATTTAGGGATACCTAAAATGTTAGCAAGACTACCTGAAAGTTCGGTGTTATTTTTACTGTATATGAGCACTGTTCACTAGGTGTGATAAAGATGACGCATTATTAGTGTACAGATTATGGGAACAAAACACATTCATGTATAAAATAAAAATTACACCTATTAAAACTGCTTTTTAGAACGGTAACTACTGTACTGTACTTTGAAAATTATTGTCTTACCGAAAACTTCCATGTTTAAATTTATACTACTGAAGGAGTAGTGTAAAGCGATATTTAAATGAATGGTTTACTTTTTATAAAAGATTAATTGCTGCGTTTCAGAGAAGTTTTAAAATAGTTTTAGAAATCTGACTTTCTAACTTACCTACTTGATTTTTGTTAATAAACACCATTACAAAATCTAACCAGTGATCAATGTGAATACTACAATTTGGAATTGTGGTTGCTTCTATAATGTTAATGTAAAATGAAAAAAACATTTAATATCAAGTTTACACTTTTTTTAACTTAAATAAGCCTAAAAGAAAGAGATCCGAGGGGGAGGTTGATTAATCCACGGCGACCTATTCGTCTTTTACAGGGGGTTGTAGTGGATGAAGAGCTGTGTATTTGATGACTGTCACGTTTGACCACGGTGTTTTATATATTTTACACAGTTTATTCAGAAAATCATACCATAACTCGCACCATACCTGTACGTTTTTTCTATTGCCTGAGGGCGACATTTACTGCGATTTAGATTAAATCAACTGGTAAACCATGTAGCAGCCTGTGTAAGTTTTGTGTTCTGTTTCCACTTGTCATTTTTTAACAAAAACTAACAAACAAAGAGTCCATATGAACAGTGCTCTTTCCCTTGTTTAGATTTACCACTAGCTAGAACTGTCTGTTGTTCATAGGAATTTGATTATTGCTGCGGACATAGCTCGGGGTAAGCGGTAAGCGTTAGACGGCTTCTATTCAGACTGCCGGAATTAAAGAAGTAGTTACTGGAAGCATGGTACAATTTAAAAGTGCATCTGGATTATGTGTCTCTATCTCGCTGGTTTTTTAGCCAGAAAGCCGGGGAGGGAATGCATCGGTTTTTATGCTCTGTGAGGACTATCTAATCAGATGATAGCTAGATGGATGAGGTCATGCTCAAATAGCTTTGTTGCGAGACAAGGGCGGGCGGTTCCGAGTACGGCTTTACGCAGTAGGAAATGTGTCTGGTTTTCTGGCCGTAAGTTAGTTGATAAAACATAGGTGGGTCGGATGTCGTTCTATAGGGACCACTAATCAAATAGGTTCAGCGCCTTTTCAGGTCAATCGATGACCCTCTTCCTCGCATTGTGCATTCCGTCTCTCCAATTTCTGTCCTCTCCTTCCTTTCCAGCTATTTCTTCCTTAATATCCATAAAAAGCAATGCTCTCACCAGGGCTTAAGCAAACTTTCAAACTCAAACCTATAAAGTCCTTTGATTTGCACACTTCTGACAGGTTAACTGTGGCATTCCCTACCATCATCTTCAGTCTGATCTTCATCTGTCCTACCTTTTCTTTCCGTTGATGATAATGATTCAATAAATTTGAATTTCTCTGCCTTCTCAGTTTCACCATTTTCAATCTTTCTTGTCATGGAGCTCGATTTTTTAGTTTTTTATCAGAAGACCCTGTCTCCCACTATTCTGAGCAGTTTCCTATAGCCGCTATAGGATAAAACCCGGCCGACTAAATCTTTCGACTAGCCCAGCCCTAAAAACGACTATAAAATGTTTTGCTGTGTAAAATAATTACATATAGAATAACGGCGCAAAATATTTTCAGTTTTGGCTCGTTGTTAGAAAGAAATAGAGCCCGCACTATTTATAAAGCAGTAGTTTGCCCACATCCGCCCTTGGTGCCAACGCAGAACTGTGTGAATCTCTGACTAAGTGGCTAGCTGGAGTATGCACATGCAATTCTAGCAAGACGGTAAGTGTATTGTGCAAAACAACAGTGAAAATCGAATTCATGTTAATGGATAGCCGTATCTCAAACGGGTTGAGGAACTATCTATTATGATTCTATTACAAAATTTTGATTATTCCAATAATAGATACTAATGTTTATCGAAATGGTAAATAAACAGTTTCCCTTATTTGTAATACGGCAGTCCAACAGTCGAAGCTAAAAGCCAATGTTCCAATTAGGGAAACTCTGAAATAAGTACAATCTATGTTACCGTTTTCTAACACTAACAGTTTTCACTCAGCTTCCAGTGGTTACAAATTACAATTTTGTTTTATTTTTTCAATTGACATATGGAGAACTACCTTTAAATAGTTTTATTGTGATTTCACATCATCCTGATGACTTTGTATTCGTATACAAAAGGATTTAAATTGAATTACTGTACAATAGAACACATCATTTGTTTCCACCATATCCAACACTCTTTCTATATTTCAGTTATGACTTTTAAATACTTTGCTTTTTACAATTGTGTTAGATAACTGAGTCCACTTACAATAATCGAAAATTCATTTTTGTTGTCCGTTTATCATAGAAAATCCTATCTTTAGGACTTGAAACATGTTGAAAAATGGGAATCCACTGTATGTTTATTTCTCGGCAATGATTTTAGAAATAATGCTTAGAGTTGTACATCTCATTCCTACTTTTTATAAAACAACAATTATCCAATCAAACAGATAGACAGAGTCTATAGAATGCACGTTTGTAGTTCGAGAGTCGGACATATCGATTTATAATAGTATGAATTTTGTGACCACTGGAATACTTTGTAAATTGTCGCGATCGATTTCTATCTGAAGCACGATTTTTCATTGCGGTAATTAACGGGCTAAAAGCGGTGACTATCAGACAACAGCGCGCTCTGTCAAGCTCTTGTAGAGAAGCAAATACTCATAATTTTGGCTTTTGACTTCTTTGAATTGCATTGTTTAAATATCTAAAAAAAGTAAACAGGCCAGACCATAGGAGAAAAATATATATAAAAGTTCCATATAGTTTACCGATAGTAGTCGTGCTGTCATCACGGTTTCTATGCGAATTTTCTCATCAGTCAGATGTTCCCCTTTGCTGACTAATACCAGTTGTTGCCCCAGATGACTCTCCAGAGCAGCCATGCTTCTCTTTGGTGCAGGTATAATTTCCGCGAAGAGACACGGCGTTTCCCAGACAACCGCTTCCCTTATTTCCGCCCAAATTAAAGCCCTCTCGCTTGACTGGGCCTCTCCAATCTCAGCCCGATTATAGGCTGTCTCCTTGGGTACGGCGTCTTTCAACTCAACCAGCAGCGTTGGACTGTGACTCGTTGACGCTTGCCCGACATCGGCAAGGATGAGCGCCGTTTGGGGGTGGATCTCTGTCTTGACTTCGGCCAACAGAGTCGCACGTTCGACTGCTTGGCACTCCTTGATCCCAGCTGTCAACAGTGGAATCGAGGCGGCTTGTGGGAAATGGGACATGCTAGCTTGAAGTAAGGCCGTCTCTTCAACTGGGCCTGGCTCTATATCTACCCGAAGCAACGCTGATTCCTTCAAAGTAGGCTGCTTTAGTTCACTTTCAAGTAGAGCAGATTCTTTTCTGGGAGATTCAATTAGCTGTGCCTCTGACCATAATAAAGTAGTATAATCAACCTCAACTTTCGGTTCCTCGTTGAGTGTGGAGATGCATTGAACATGAATCTCATCTTCAATTTCACCTATTTTAGGTTCAGTTAAACTGGAGGTGTTATCAATACTTGGAGACCTAGCCGGCGTTCCATCAAGATCGTCTTTGTCATGTGCGTGACCTGATGAACTAGAAGAACTGCTGCTGCTACTACTGCTACTACTTCGTGATCTTGGGGACTTGATGTCAAAGTCTTTCTCGGCAATATCTCCTGTTGGCATTTCGACCTCGGTTAGCAGGGTCACTCGTTCTATTTCTGGTGGTTGTTTGATTTCAGCAGACAGGAGAGCCAATTCTTTCAGCTGTGGTTCCGCTATTTCAGCAACCAATCTTGGAGCTTCTTCGACCACCTCTTTGTCGTGTAGTTCGTGATCCGATGAACTAGAAGAACTGCTGCTGCTACTACTTCTACTACTCCGTGATCTTGGGGGCTTGACGTCAAAGTCTTTCTCGGCAATATCTCCGGTTGGCATTTCGACTTCGGTCAGCTGGGTCACCCGTTCTATTTCTGGTGGTTGTTTGACTTCAGCAGACAGGAGAGCCAATTCTTTCAGCTGTGGTTCCGTTATTTCAGCAACCAATCTTGGAGCTTCTTCGACCACCTCTTTGTCGTGTAGTTCGTTATCCGATGAACTAGAAGAGCTATTGCTGCCCCTGCTGTGACTTCTCGAACTTTCCACTTTAATATGATGTTCCTTATCCATTTGATCCAAGACGCGTTCATGTTCACCAACGAAGAATGCAGCTTCATTCACTGAATAACGTTTGGGCATTATACATTCTGTGATCATCTCTTGATTAAACACTTCAGGACTGCCAGGATCTTCATCCTCTGAACTACTGTTTGAGCTGCTCATTAGAAGATTAGCTAATCTACCGACCTCCTGGTCTATGATTTCTTCGCGGTTGATGTTCTCTGTAGTTGAGGGCTGCTTTAGACCAATTGTTGCTACTGCAATGGTCTCCTCAACTTCGTCGCCGGAAGATGAACTGTCGGAGGAACTGCTACTAGACTGTGTGTTTTTTTCTTTGTCTCGCAGTTTGGTTATTTTGTGACCACCTGTGACAAATAACCTCTTCTCAGTTCTTTCCTCCTGCCTAACTAGCGGTTTCAGCTCGTTCAGTGACGCTAAAGAAAATTGTTTCGTAGTTTGGAAGTGCCTGGGTTGCTTTGGTGATACGTCCACTGCCACTGATGCCCTCTTTAGTATGGACACATTAAAAAGCCTGGGCTCGGCGGGTTCTAGCACAGGACCATGCAGAAAATCTAAACTCTTGCTTCTGTGGTAGTTCTTCTCCTTTGGGGATGTCAAGTGCAAGTCTATCCTTGTTATGTATGACGGCCGAGGCTTGTGAAATTTCTCATTCTCCCACCGGCTCTCTGGATCTGACAAGGAAGTACTGCTTGACGAGCTCGATAGCGAATCCTGCTTTGGCGACATTTGGCGGATAGCCGCTGCCTCATCATCGTCGACGGATTGGTATCTCTTCGAAATCGCTTCCAGTGTCAGACTAGTCAGACACTTTACCGGTTCAGTCACATCCAACGAATGCTCCGTTTCATCCTGACTCTTTGCGGGCGCCTCTAGCTTTGGCGGCAGAGACAGCTGAGGTCCGGCGAGCGACTCGAAGACGTCTTCTTCTTGCATCATCGGGACATCGAAAGTCTCTTCCTCGTGTAATTCGGCCATCGCCGAGGTGATTATCTGGGAGCAGTGACTTTCGTAGAATTGTTGCGGTTTGTGGCTGAGTTGCACGTTGGGGGGCAGGGAAGCGGTGCGCTTGTTGAAAAAAAGGCTTCCGCCGCGTTTTCCGCCGCCCCTCAGTTTGACGACATCCCGCGACATGGAAGCGGCTCTGGAGTCCAAAGTGCTAGACTTTGGCACACCGGAAAGCCTAAAGCCGGCCTTATGCCCAAACCAGGTTTTGCGACGGTCGACCGTGCTCGTCTCCTGCGGGTAGACGTCTGGGTCTTTGAAACGATAGACTACGTCGTCCTGCCGACTAATGGAAGACGGTGGCGCGACAGGAGGGTTAGTCGCCTGTTAGAACAAAAGACAAACATATATAGATTACGTGTTAAATCAAGAGAAATTGTGCAAATCTACTGGTAATCATACGAGTCTAGGTTACAATAAGCGTATTAAAGCGTACAAGCTAGGAGAAAGCGTCTGTGATAAGGCTGAGTTCTGTGTTAAAAAGCAGCGGATTTAGATGGGATACATTTATTGATTATGCACGCAGTGTTAAGCTTTTGATTTAATTTGAGTGACAGTTGAGAAAAAATAGAATGATCTATATAATGCTACTAAATTCATTACAAAATGCTGAAATTAAAATAATAAAATTATTACCATTTATATCATTTAAAAAAAGTTAAATTATTGAACGTATTAGCATTTATTACGATGTTCACAGCGCCTGCAAAGAATTCTTAGTACATTTCATTAGGACATTTCAATATTCATTAATAGATTACCCCAGTGAACAAAACGTTTCCGTTTACCTGTGTCATCGGTTTGCCAACACTGATGTCCAGCTGTCCAGAAGCTTTCTCACCTATAGTAGTTTTGATAATAGGTTCACTTCTTTCAATAGTCACCCGAGGAGCACTCTCTTGCTTTGTACGATAGCTTGCAACAATTTCATCTTCCCGAACTACATCGAAGGCATCCTCACCGGAAGCACCTGCTCCAGTCTCTGTAAAACATCAAATTGTTTTAAAACAAATAACGCATTAAGAAAATTAGCATTCGCTGAAATGAACTGGATTGCAATACTTACGTAAGTCGTATTTTTTTGACTTTCCAAATCCAGGTAATTTCATTCGAACATCCAGACTGCCTTTTTTCTTGGATTTTTTGTCCAGTTCGGGTTCATCTGCTGCACCTCCTTTGACCTTTCCGCCGAATTTGGGCAGTTTTATACCAAACCCGGACTTTTTCTTTTCCTTCTTTTTATCCGTCTCGGAATCCGAAGAACTCGAGCTGCTAGAGCGATCTCGGTGTTTTCCTTTAGCCTTTAACTTGGGCACATTGTAGTCAGGGACAGATATTTCAAAACCGTGTTTCTTCTTTTTCTTCCCCGACGAATCCGAACCTGAGCTGCCTTTTCGTTCTTTTCCTTTAAATTTTAAACCAACGTCAGAAATGTCAATCTTCGCCTCCCCATCGGGAGCTTCAGATTTACCGCTAAATTTTGGCAGAGCGATATCCAAGTCGAGCCCATGTTTGTGCTTTTTCTTTCCCTTTGAATCGGTCGAACTGTCACTATCCTTCCGTTCACGACCTTTCAAGTGCAAATCTACATCAGGAACATCCACTTTCATTCCTGCCTCGGGAGCCTTTCCTTTGATTTCAACAGCCGGTGCTTTAACATCGCCTTTGACATCAAGATCCGCTCCGCCTTTAGCTTTGCCTCCAAATTTGGGCATCTTGACGTCGAATCCAAAACCCTTCTTGTGCTTTTTCTTGCTTTCTGAGTCGGTTGAGCTGCCACTGTGTCTTCGTTCACGACCTTTCAAGTGCGCATCTACATCAGGAACATCCACTTTCACTCCTGCCTCGGGAGCCTTTCCTTTGATTTCAACAGCCGGTGCTTCAACATCGCCTTTGACATCAAGATCCGCTCCGCCTTTAGCTTTGCCTCCAAATTTGGGCATCTTGAAGTCGAATCCAAAACCCTTCTTGTGCTTTTTCTTGCCTTCTGAGTCGGTCGAGCTGCCACTGTGTTTACGGTCACGGCCTTTCAAGTGCAAATCTACATCAGGAACATCCACTTTCACTCCTGCCTCGGGAGCCTTTCCTTTGATTTCAACAGCCGGTGCTTCAACAT
>JAUYWV010164366.1:0-18176 GCA_032274565.1 Nematoplana nigrocapitula
GGGTTTGCTATATGGTTGCACTGTTCCCCTGCATAGGAGAAAATATTTTAGAATTAAGAAAGCATGCGCACATACACATGCATGACGCCCTTATACCGTCCGCATACTATATGACACAGTTACGTGTGTCAGTGAAAAGGCGCTACTATACATTATGGATAAAAATCAGTAGGGTGACATTTCTGAAAGTTTGCTTCATATAGGGGGTGCAAAACGGTGCAAAACATTCTTTTTTAGAATGTACTCCTTTGTAGTACATTCTAAAAATATTTGAATTTAAAATAGATTCGGAAAGTATAATGATCAATTGATTTCATTGTAATAATACTTTAACTTTAGAGAAGACAGCGTGCTCCGCCAACAATTGGTTCTGCCTCGATATTGAACAAAAGGCGACTTCTCTCGTCTCTATCTATCTACAGTACTGTGGTGTGTGCAGAATGTGTGACTAGGTATTGGATTGGCTTGGTAGTACGTTGCATGCAATCTGCATCTCTATCAGGCAGCAGAACATATCCATCCTGTGTTGTGTGCTCTACTGCAGAAAGGATAAGGCAAAAATAGTTGAGTCGGTGTGCGGCATCGTTGAGAGAAAATTTGTAATATGAAAAGAAATCCCTCTTGCATCGTTTCAACATGACGGTGCACTATTCCAGTCAATTGGCTACTATCAATGGCGGCGCTACATTTGTAAGAATGCTATGGAGGCAAGTCTGAGAAATGGTTTTATTTATTTTCTTTCCAATTTGCAAGTACCTACTGATTTGTTTTCTGCTGATGTATCTATGTCGGGGTTGCATTTCAAATCACTAAGCAGCACAGGACAGCCAACACCCCTGACTGTACGAAGACGCTCGAAAGATAAGGACGACCGACTCCCATCACATGTATTTTTTATTATATATTGAAATTGGGTCATGTGAAAGTCTTCTAACCTCAGTGAAAAATCACGCAAATAGAAATTGTACGGGGACGTCTCACGTTCGAAGGCAGAGAAAGCGATGGGAGGACACCATGCCGGAATGGAGAGGTCTGAAACTGAGTGACGCCCTGAGGTTGTCCGAAGACAGAAAGTGCTGGTTGCGAGGGCATCTGGGGTCGTCCACATTGTCGGACAGACTATGACTTTATTTTAATGTTTTATGCACATTTTCTATTATACAATTATTGATAAGAGCATATCAGGATTATTCTACAAATAAACTGAGCAGATGAATGAACAGATAGACAAGGATCCAATTGTTTGAATTCCAAGTTATGCTTACGTGGGTGTATTGCTTGATTCGACCAATTGCCATAATTTTATATTGCTTCTTTCCCGACTTTCGTGTCTTACAGATGGAAAGGCAGTGTCTACAAACTTATATGGCAGGAACTAATCGGATTTGCTCTCCTATACGCCTCATTGAATATGATGTATCGATTCATTTTGAACCCAAATCAAAGAACGTAAGCTACGTATGTTCAATTTAATTTACTCAGTTTGCTCAAACTTCAGCGCTTTTACCATCAGTGGCGGATTAGAAAGTTTAGGGCCTTATATGCTTTAAATACTTGTAGGCCAAACCTTTTCTGGGAAGCGGTATGGTTGCAAAACAATAACGAATTCATTTTCAGACAGCCATGTATCATAGAGTGCATAATACATGGAGGTTCGTCACCAAGGAGGTTGCTAAGTATTTCTGCGATAATGTTTTGAAAAAGTAGAAATTATAAATAATGAATTTATGCAAGTAAGCAATATACTGTAATGACATAAATTTTACACATATTTTGTATGATATTTTACTATATTAAACCGCAAAAAAAATATTATCACGGAATAATATATTGAAAAAGATGCTCTTTGAAATGACTTTAGAAATAAATAATTTCGATAGGGATTTCATTGTAGATCGTTCATTGGAATAGTTTTGCTTCAACCAGGAAAATTTTTCTAAGTAAAAGGTGATAGAATTCAGTTGATAATAGCTAGCACAAATAAAAGTTGTGCAGTTCCTGGTAAAATGAAATCAATCCATAAAAACAAATCAGATTAAGAGAGAAGTTTAGCTTTGATAGAGTCTGACTGCGTATTAAGAAATGACTGTAACTCACGTATGTATAGATCATTTAAAAATCAATAAGTCGATCTTAGAAGTGCAAGTTTTGAGTTTTTTAACGCAAGAATTATATAACTTGTGTTTTCTCCGTGATGATCTTGTTTGTGTTTGCCAATAGCACTGTATTTGTGTTCGGAAGCGCATTGGAATAAATGTTTTTTTAGTATAGTCAACATAATCAGCATCGCACCGATGACATTTAAAATAGTAAACAACACTAAAGGTATTTACAAATGCTGGCCTTCTATCTAGCTGTTTACTTTTAGAACTAATTTTATTAGAAATAAAACCGGTCTACAATGAAATCCTTATCGCTATTATTTATTTATAAAATTATTTCAAAGTGAATCTTTTTCAATTTACTTCCAAGCGATCATAAATAAATCAACTTGCTTTATTTCGCCGCTGGGGAAACTGCAATATAAAACTGACAAAATGTGAAGATGCTATCAATTTTATCAAGCTGTCAGAACTTCGATGTGACTCCTACCTTTGCCCGTGTCGACTCTTCGAAACTCAAACTTTGGAGAAAATCGTCTCGCGAATATACAAAATGAGCGTCCTCAATGAAGAATTACGTCAGAAATATTTGTACTTAGCATATTATCTTCGTAAAGAAAACCAATCATTTTTCGTGAATTTACTCGTCTGGTCGGTCTTCTTCGTCTTGCATGTGCTCTGCGAATTATGTCAATGCTCCGGAATAAACAATATTCAAACATACTAAGAAATTGTCCACACATTCTTCACCCATCCGAGGACTACAATGCACATATAACCAACCTGTCCACGCATCGTTTGACCTTCTTCCAGAAATTAATTCCTCGAAGTCATCCAATCATACTGCGCTACTTCGCGATTTTAATTCAATTTTTCTATATTTTGTATATTTTATTAATTGGATTAATAAGTTCACTACTTTCAGTTCAGTGCTCTGGTATCAGTATTTCTAATGATAACACCGACGAAGCCGCGCCAGAGGTGGCACGCGTTTTATTTTAGAATTTAAACCTTGAACTAACACGTTGTTGTCTGTTGCATCTTATATGTTTGTGTCTCCAACAACTTTCCTATAATAAGACTGTGTTTTGTTTCATGGATTCATATATTAACTCAGGTTGACGAGGATCTATATGGATCTATGTGTTAGTTCAAGGTCAGAGCAGGCAAGAATTTCGCAGCACTATACGATCTGAATTTTAATACGTTTAAATAAAACTATCATAGACTCTGCTATTTTAACCGGAGCACGAAGGGTTGTCGCGACTCTAAAACAATTTGGATTTGGAATTAGAATATTTCACGAATGGATATATTGTAATTGCAGTTGTAGTTCATTAGGAGGAGCACAGTTCATTGTACTAATTATAACATTGTGTCACTGTAGTGTATGGATAAAGTAAGTAAACAAATTTGATACACGTGATAGATCACTTCAACAAACACACGCTTATGTATTTCCTATTGTTGTTGTTTTCATTTTCAGAGTATTTGAGAATCTCTGCTTGTTTTGTGAAAGACTATATCGTGAAACACCCCTTTCCTTTATTTTGGGTTTTTTCACATCTCACGTTTTCTCTCGTTATTGGCAAATTTACGGATCGATACCATCTATGACAGGAAAAGCTTTATATGCTCGGGTGAGAGACAAACTTTGTATATACAAATCAATATTAAATCAATGAATGCACATTTCTAAAAGAAAATTTACATCTGGGTCCGATAAATTTCTAAGCCCTAAAACGTTTTTTTAAAATTTGTATCCTCTAGAAAATCTTTATCGAAGTCGAAAAAAATATTTTGTCACATAACTCAAGTTCTTGAAATATATAAACAAGACTCTACAGTATTTGTTGCTGCAAACTGTTCGTGTACATCCAATGACTAACGAACCAACTATAGACGGCTCTGTAGGGGGTGGCGTTTTTCGCGCACTGAAGCCACTGGAGTGACTAATCAATGTCTCAGGCGGGCAAGCGAGACATTCAGTGTGTGTTTATAAATTGACGAGTTTTGTGTGACCTTCTCACTCTCGATATCACTCTTTGATATCTTGATTCCTTAGAGATAGGTTAGATTCGTTTCCATTCGCGAAGCCATGTAAGGACTTTTGTCTTATGAGAAGTAAAGGTTTGGCAGCGTCTAGCCCAGGCATCGACCTAGTTTACCTTAGCAACGGCTCAGCCAATCAGATTAAAGTATGCTAAGGTCATTGACGTCATTCTATTTATAGGAACCAATCAGAGTGGAGTACGTCATAAGTAGGTCAAGGTCCCGTGGAATTTCATTATTTCCCCATCAGACTACTTACTAGTAGTAAACCGGGGATTTAACGTTATTTTAACTTGAAAATAGAAACAGTCAATCAGAGCGTAATACGTCAAGGTCACGTGTAAGTCATGTGCTATAGTCACGTGGGAATCTCAAGGTCACATGGAAATTATTATTTATTTTCCCATCAGACTAATTAGAAGTAGTAAACCTGGTATTTAACGTTACAAGTAGGATTGCCCGTATAGCGTTAGTAATCCTATCTATAATAAGGAATTTGAATTCTGCAGTATATTGATTTAGCATCGCAGCTATCTCCTAGTTGATTCATTTAGCATTGCAATATATGAATAATATATCGGATAGTAGACGCGGCATGCGATATTATTCCTATTGTTAGCGTATAGCAACAATATGAATTTAAAATCAAATCTTTGCTGCCGTCCACTATCCGATCTTATTCATATATGTATTTCCTTGCTAGCCGGCGGCAATGTCAATTTTAAATGTTGCTGCATTTTAATACACAAAGTAGCCGGCAGTAATGTCATTATTTACATTGCTCTCGGCAAAGTAAAAATTATGGGATTCTATATACGATAACAATAATCGAATATTCTGCCGTATTCAAATTTATTATATTGTAGAATATTGATTTAGCAATGAATCAATCGGCTACTGCAGAATTCAAATTTCTGAAGCATATTGATTTAGCATCGCAGCAAAACATAGTTTTTGGGGGTATTTTCTGCTGTGAGCCTCTCAATTAGAAATTTTTCATCTCGTGGCTATTTTCCCATGTTACCCATTGGCGTAGCATTTTTTGAGTCATCAAGCATGCAAATCCGTCAAGAGAGGTAATTGGGAGATAAATACCGTTCATACATACATACATACATTTTGCCCATTCTTCCTCCAGATCACCAACAATCTCGTTTAGATTTGCCAATTTTTCTCTAACCCTAGTGTTTGTTGTATTCTGCTCCGACCTGGTCTTTCGACTTCGACCGTTTGATAATCTTCTGTCCTTTCGTTTATTGCGATGTTTTCTGTTCTAGACGTACTACATACGTAGATAACTCGCCAGCGTTGATTATGTCTAATCCCCAACAGTTCGGACTTGTGATGCCAACTTCTATATACATTACGAGATCTTATGCCCTTCGATCACGTTTCTGGAAAAATATCCCTGCCACAGTCTGCTGACAGCTTCTCAAACACATCTCGATACCAACTTTTTCTCTTCACCAGTTTCCGATTTTTCAATATATGCGCATTGAAATCTCCAACAATAACCACAATGCACTCATTATACTTGTACTAACCTCTTTCAAAGTCTTTTGATCGGCGCATCTCTAAACTCTGCTTTTTCTGCTGCTGGCCTACCTGACAGAGATCCACACACTGTAGCTCTACAAATTACTGTCTGCTGCTTCCGATTCATTACCTATAAAAGAATTGTTTTTTACTTGCTTCTTCATTTACCCCTATCCCTACTCCATTGCTGATACCATATCCCTCCTGAATGTATCATTTCAATGCTCTGTACATCATTCTAGCCCTCTCTCCTTTCTATTGAGTCTACCTGCACACAATTCGTAGATACCCAGGATTACGTCTTCCCATCATCATCATTATCATGCGGTGCCGTCTCTGATTCAAAGGTTGGCAACAATGTTACGCCACACTTCTCTTTTCTCAGCAACTCTCTTTGCATTTCCTATGGATGTTGTACCGCTCCACTCTTTGATGTCATCTCCCCAGACTGATCTTCTTTGTCTTCCTCGATCTCTCTTTCCTAGCCTCTCAAAACGTGTCCAGCAAAGCGGAGTTTTCTTTCTTTCAGACTTTTTTCCTAAATTTCTTTCGTTCCCATCATTTGTCTTCCCATCATCTCCACAATTTTACCAGCTCTGCCATTCAATAGTACTAACATTAAGTGTTCCCATTCTTGCATTAGCACACTCAAGTCTTCGCATATTTCTCGGTAACATTAGAGTTTTGTAGATAACGTGACATTTCCATATTTTTAAATGTGAGCAAGTTAGAGGTGGAAAAAAGACTGCAGGATAATAATATCAATCAACCTTGAAAATTTAAATTCAACCGGAGCAAAATCAACACATTGCAATTGGAAATTTGAAATTCGTCACAGGTGACCAAAATGGCAATGATGATTCTCCATATTATAGTTAAAGTTCCCATTGATACTCCAATATCGTTTTCCTCTATTGCACCATTGAAGATGAATTGTAATCGCCTCTATACACATCTTATAAAGACCAACTCAATCCTTGCTAATTTCCTATCCAGAAAGTAACAACCACTTCGGGTGATCCTGCCTTCGTTACACCATTCGTGAAGAAGCAACTCCGCGCTCTAAAAACAAGCAGATGATAAATCGAACTAAAGCCAAAGAAGCTGACGCTATCTCAAAGCAGATTGGGATGATCACCATAAAGAAGAATGACCACCACACTGAATCGCCTGGATTATAAAACGGATTCATAATAATCTTTGTGGGAAAATGTTAAGCGTTCTTACCAACCCAATAAGCAATATCACGCCCAATGATCTGAATGGACACTTGGCCAATATATCGACGGATAACAAATATACCTCTCAAGTCAACAGTTCATACACAAGAACACTATTTTAAGGAAATAGAAGTATACTTAGTGTTGAGAAAATTGAAGTCCACAGGTGATTCTCCGTATTATATTGTAGTTAAAATTCCCATTGAATCCGACGTGTCAAGTGAAAATAAGCGCTAATTAAAATCTTTGCAGTACTCTTCTGGCACAACTTAAACAAAGTATTTTTACAGCAATTGCAGCACACAATTTAAAAGCTTTGCTATACTAGCTTGAAAGGCAGTTTTCCAATGAGGTGTAAGAAATATCTGTATATTCTTGAATGCGTTCCTATAAAATAGTCTATCCCTAGACTTTATACATTTGCTTGACTACAGTTTTTGTTTTAATGCATCACTTATATTTATTATTGGTCTATATTGATCTCTCAACTACTGTAATCATGATTCATTCTCTTGCTATTTTTCTCAGTTAAAATACACGTATAAATTGTGTTTAAAAGCTTTGTACCTCAAGATATGTTCAACTGAATAAGGCATGCCTTTGCTTGCAAATTGAAAATAATTTATTTCTACTCCCGTAGTTCAGTGCCAACTACAGTATGTACATATTTCGTCTGACTGCCCTCAGCATATATTTACTCTGATGTGCAAATATTCCAATTTCTTATCTCCACCCTCATATGTGGCACATTCGTAGATTTCAACGCAAAATGTCAGAGTAGTCTACTGTATATGGGCCGAAGCAGCAACAGCAGTCCGACATTTAAAGTGTCAGATCTCAGCAAATATCACTGTATAGGGGCCATTCTTCGGTTGTCTTCAGGTGATGCGCACAGTAGCATTTCTTGTGTTCTAAGAGCAAATATGAACTGTTGACTTGTTTAGCGAACATATACTACTGTACTGTATATATATATAAAGTTTATCAGCCGAATAGAGGATAGCCTGATTTCTTCTTGACTTATTGGTGAGTTCAGACTTATGCTGTATAGTTTTGAATTTCCTAATACAATGTACAGTACATAATTTGCATTTCTATTTTCCCGGGCATTCTACAGAATCTGTTAACAATGAAGTGGGCTCTTCTATTTTTGGCGCTATTCGTCTGTCTGGCCTACGCCAAGTTGAACAATGACAACGATGAATTCGAAGAGGTCCTGAAACGCTTGAGTGAATCGGACGTTCAGCAGGCGGATGAAAGCGGTACGTGAGACATACATTAGTTCATTAAAAATGAATAAAATAAAACCTATATAGCATATGTATTACTCGCTACGTTAGCAAGTAGTATCCGATGAATTGCAACTAAAAGTTTGATCCCGTTTTGTAGCTATACGCGCTGTTGTTGTTATTGTTGTTCACCGGTATCTCGTCTGGAAAGCCGGAGCTCCTTCAGATACGAGTCCACCGACACGGATTCCTCTGAGAGGACGTGCTTATAGATACATCTACGTAACTTGGGCATAGAGAATTTTCCAGAAGGGAGGCTAAATCGTTTGATATCACTTCTCGGATGAGGCTGTGTGATTAACATGAAAGAATAGAGGTGGCCACCAACTCTCACCAAAATTTTCCACAGCATCAGGAGGATGGTCCCTGAGTTACACCGCGTGCGTCGAGGCACTATAGAGGTTACACGATTGTCTCCAAGACAAAGAATGATCATGCGAGGGGAGTGTTTGAGGTATTTACGAGCCCACTCAATCACAATCTCAAAGATGTTTTAAATACCTACTCCACGGCAATACAAGATGTCAGACTGTTACCATCAGAGCGCCAAGGACGGCCAAAGAACACCTGCTGCAAAATATCATTTATATTGCCTATTTGCTGGCTATCAATGGGACATTATTGTTTTCCTTGAATAAATAAAAAGGCAATTTTCAGTCGAGGTGACGCGTCAGAGGAAGAAAGGAGAGAATGGGGGAGAGGGGAGAGGGAGAACACCAGGAGCTGATCCCAGGAAATGCAGGACACCCCCGACACGAGAAGGCGGCTGCATGAGGTGTTTAGGGAGAATAATAATAGATGAGTTGCACTTCGCCTATCTGTATGTAATGCTTTCTCTGTTTACGGCCCGATTTTCAGACGACCCCGCCGAACGATTTAGCCGCAGACGATCTAGCCGCAGACGACTTAGCCGCAGACGATTTAGCCGCAGACGATTTAGCCGCAGACGATCTAGCCGCAGACTATTTAGCCGCAGACGATTTAGCCGCAGACGATATAGCCGCAGACGATATAGCCGCAGACGATCTAGCCGCAGACGACTTAGCCGCAAACGATATAGCCGCAAACGATATAGCCGCAGACGATCTAGCCGCAGACGATATAGCCGCAGACGATTTAGCCGCAAACGATTTAGCCCCAAACGATTTAGCCGCAGACGATATAGCCGCAGACGACTTAGCCGCAGACGATTTAGCCGCAGACGATTTAGCCGCAAATGTTCTTACCGACGAAGTTATGGTTAATTCTATCCATTCATGACCGTTGTTAGACAATAAATTAACTGTAGTATATAACTTTATATGTTTTCTAGTTTATTCTTCTAAATGCTTTTCAATGAACTGTACTTTTTCAAATGTGTGTATAATTAATTGTTTATCTAACCTTTCACAGTAATAAAGTATCTCAAATAACGAATTTTGTTTTTAATATCTCCATCACTTCAAATCCAAGGAATACTGGAATATCAGGACGGTTAACTACTTTTTTAGTGACAGTTTAGCCAAGAGGTCGATTATTTACCCACAATAAAAATAGTTAGACGATAGAAATAAACGCTCATCACATTGTTACTTAATCTGAATTTTGAGAGGGGAATCGAATGGTGTCAAATCAAATTCCATCTGTCCATCCCCTGACCCTCAAAACTGTCGATTTTTAAAGCGGCCATCTTTGAGGAATCAAAATTTAAATTTTTGCCGAAGGTGTACTCAAATGTAAGGTTAGGTATGGCGAAAGAGAAGTGCCGTCGGTTCACACCTATTTGGAAGGATACGGGCATACGCAATGCTATGAAGGTAAAGCTAGTGAAAGCACTGTTATGGGCAGTTGCATCGTATGGAGCCAAAGCCTGGACGATCAAGAAGAAGGACGAGGAAATGATCGAAGCGGCCGAGATGTACTTCTATAGAAGAATGCTGAGAGTGAGCTGGACTCAGAGGCGTTCCAATCAGAACATTCTCGATTCGTTGAGGTCAAACGAGGACTGCTGACTGCTGTCAAGAGGCGGAATCTATAATATCCTTCGGCCACATCTGTCGCCGTCCCGAGCAACAGCTAGCCAAGCAGGTGCTGCTGAATAAACCTCTAGGAAAAAGGCGTAGAAGCCGCACCCAGAACACAATATTTCGATAACGTGAAGAGGGGGCAAGGTGACCGCACAGTGGAACTGGTAGCAGAGAGTGCACAAGATCGTGCTGGATGGAGAGCTCGTGCAAAAGGCACGACTGGCGGCGGCGGCCAAGCACCTTCATAGATGGGTGCCGTGCACGACGACACGACGACGATACTCAAACGATCTCTTTTTTGTGTAAAAACAGTATTATTTGTCTAAGAAGTGAGCACATTTTCACCAATAGTTAGACAGCTTTATAGAGCATTTAGCATGTTACAACAGTGTCCAAAGGGGAAATAAATGGAAAATAAATACATTTTATATTTAGGTCGGGTTTTTGCCAATTACTACTGTATATGAGCAGTTTACTTAAACTTTATTAATGTTCATATAGGTCCGCATTTTGTTCTCCCTTGGGTACTGCTGTTGTTGTTGTTGTTATTCCTCGGTTGACTTCAACCGCCTGACCCACCTCCACTACTTCCAATACTGCAGGGCCTCGCGTGACTTCCTCGTCAGATCCCCCAGGTACCCTAACTCCAGCATCCTTTCCTCCATCTCACCGGCCGAACACGTCCAGAAGTTTTCCAGGTCCTCCACCTCCTCACCACACCTTCTGCAGCCGCCATCCTGACTCTTTCCGTACCTCAGGCGGCATCCTGCTAACTCCAGGGTATGGCCCGTCCTCAGCCTGGCCATTCTGACCGCCTCTGCACGACTCCAATCCGCCTCCTTATCCTCCTTCATGCCACCGCCGTACACTGTTTCACTTCTCTCGTGGGTCCTCAGGTCTTCACCCTGTATTTACTCCTGATGAATGCTTTCACGTTGTCTATCAGTACAGCAGCCTCGCTCTGGGGTTCACCACCAGGCTCGCCCGCAGACGCATCTGCCTTCTCATTGCCTCAAAAACCACAATTGCCCAGGGCCCACATCAGGGTCACACTCCCTCCACTCCTGCAGAGCGCACATAGATGGGTATGGACGCTAAGGTTGTCGCTAGCGCCCTCTCTCTAGTCCCCTCGACCGCCGATCTGTCTGTGTAGACTGTTAGGTTCACAGCACCGACTGCGCGAATTCTGGGGATGTCTTTCGTCCTATTGTTGACTGGGTCTACCCCCTTTTCGCCCTCAAACTCCACGCGATACCCGGACCCTCTCCATATCCTCTAGGTTCAGCTCCAGCATCAGGCTCTTCGACACTTCTCGCCAGCTCTTTCTTTTGAGGTGCTTTAGGGTGTCCTTCAATCCTCAGCCGCGACGGGGGTTGGTCTCCGTCCCCCTACGACACCTTTCTCTATCTACCATCTAGATCTTCTCCGCAGCAGCTTTCAACTTATCAAGCCCCGCTTCTGCAAGGACCGCTTCCCTGGGTGCGCTCCGTAGCGTCCCCGTTATGGCTCTCGCCGCTTACAGCTGCACCTTTTCTAGCTTCTCCCAGCTGATATTTGAGAGCCAAGGGCCCCACGCCGCCATTCCGTACAGTAGTACCGATCTTACCACCGCCATCTACGTCCACCTTAGGATCTGCCTTGACCACCCCCAGTCTGTGTCCGCCAGCTTTCTCAGCATCGTGATCGCCTTTCTGGCTTTGGCTACCACCCTCTCTACCTGCGGTCCAAAGTTAAGCGTAGGGTCGTACATTACGCCATAGGAATACTGGTCTATTTGCCATCCCCAGGAGTACACCTCCCATCTGTACCATGACCTCTCTTTCTCTGTCGTTCAGATCCATTTAGTCACAGAGCATTTGGGGGCCGCAACCTCCATCAGCCACTCTTTGCTCCAACCCTCGACCACTTCCTCAGCCCACTGGACATCTTCCCTTGCTTTTTCCACCGATCTGTTCCCACTCCATCCCCCTATGTCATCCGCGAATTCGCTTACCTTGACCCTCTCAGTCGTTTATTGTTGTTGTTCAGCAGGACTACTCGTCAGGGGAGCCGGAGCTCTCTCAGATACGAGTACACCGACACGGATTCTTCTGAAAGGCCATTCCATCTAACTTGGGCATACAAAGTGTCTCAGAGCTGAAGGGATGCTAAATCATTTAATATCACCAGATGATACTGTGTGGTTAACATGTAACAGAGGTGGACACCAGCCCTCACCCAAGCGGCCGTGTCTGTACCCGGTTGGGTTAGCGGGAACAGCTAGTGGGGCTGTGAAGGGATAATAAATAACATAGGGCCGTATTTTAATGTAACAGTTAGCTTGTGTCTTGGCAGCCAATCAGATGAGGGTACAGACACCGCTTGGGGGTGAGGGCTGCATGGTGTCCACCTTTAAAGGGTTAGATGCGTTAAAAGTCTATAGGCGAAGTGGTGAGTTTATTTATAGTGGTTTATTATTTCCCTACATGTGGTACGTTACGTTACAATGATTACAATAGTTGTGTTCTTTACGGTCTACAGTATACACACAAAGAGCGAGTGGAGTCCATTTGGCAACTCGGCAGCTAATCAGATGAGGACTAGCTGCCGAGCCACAAGCAAACAGCTACAAGACCCCCGTGGCAAGTCGCGGAGCGATAGGGGTTGTGTAGAATAAGTACAAGCATATGAAAATGAAAATCGCACCCGTTTGCCAGAACGGGTTACCATGGCGTCGTCGGGAAACGGGGCTGGGGGCGGAGAAACAGTGATCTGGGGTGTGGCGTGCAGCATGACTGCGGATTGCACCCACTCAATGGAGACCCATAGTGTCATTGTGCTGTCGTTGCGACGCAGCACACGATACGGACCTTGATAAGACGATTCCAGCGGATTCCGATCACGGTCGAGTAGGAGCCACACGAATGGGTAGTCCTCCAATATAGGCGGCAGATGGGGGTTGACCGACCTTTCTCGGGGCAGACGGTACGGAAAGAACAGGTTGTGCAATTTAGTGGAAAGGTGATCCATGGTTGTGTCAGATGTGAGAAGAGGGGGAACCAAGGGTTGCGAAGGGAGAGAGATTGGTCTCGTCCGGACAGATGCACAAACCGAATAACACAATGGGAAGTTGATCCAGTCAGAATTTGCCGCGCGCTTTCAATAACGCTTTCAGCTGGCGATGCATGCGTTCCATATGGCCGTTTGCCCGCGGATTATATGCGCATGTGAGTATGTGATGGATGCCCAGCAGGTTGTTTAATGTAGCGAAGAGCTCAGAGCGAAATTGCCCGCCTCTGTCGGTAACCAAAGTCAGACAAGGGGCAAAGCGAGAAATCCAGCTGGAAAGAAAAGCTTTACAAACAGAGTCAGCTGTGATATCGATGAAGGGGTTGCTTCAATCCACCGAGTGTAGGAATCAATAATCGTTAGCAGGTAACGCGGTTGGCAAGTAACGTTAGTGGGTTCAGGGGGCGAGAGTGATCCAACTAAATCTATGTGCACAGTAGAGAATCGGTGGGTAGGATAAGGAAGTGTTGAGAGGGGCCTTTTCACATGCTGACCGACTTTTGCCTGCTGACAGGACAGACATTCTGCGGTCCACAGTTTTATGTCCTTTTTCATTTGAGGCCAGAAAAACCGGGATGTGACTAGGCGAAGCATAGCCTTACTGCCCGGGTGGGCGTAGTCATGAAGGGTGTGAAACACAGTCGGACGCAGCGCAGGAGGGACGACGGGGCGGGGATTCATTTGAGACGTTTCACATTGCAGTTGAAAGGCGTTTACGCGACGTAGACTGTCTCGACGTCAGAGGCCTGCGATCGCTCTAATGCCGGTAAGTCGACGGGAGAGGGAAAACGATTTTCGTTTTTCGCGGCTGTGACTTGAGCGGTGGGGGTTGCTGGTGTGCCGGGCACATGAGATAGTGCCGAGGACTACGTGAAAATTGTTGTTATCACGTAGTCCTCGGATAGTGCATCAGCAACTATATTGTCACTGCCAGCTATATACACAATATCAGATACATATTTCGGTAGCGATGACAGCTGACGCTTTTGGCGGTGTGAGAATTGAGGTTGCTTCGAGTGAAAAGCACCCACAATAGGGCGGTGGTAAGTGAATACAGTAACATGCTGGCCCTGTAGAATGTATTTCCATTTCTTCACGGTGGCAAAGATAGCAAGGAGCTCTTTGTCAAACACTTTATAGCGGAGTTCCGTGTCCGACGGCTTCCGTGAAAAGAACGCGAGTGATGAGGAATCACCCGTACACCACCTGATGTAGGCAGCCACCAATACAGTCCTGACTGGCGTCAGTGGTCATGGTCAATGTGGCTCCCGATGCTGGAAATGACAATTCGACAGTATGGGCTAGGCCTTGCTTCAGTTGCTTGAATGTCACATCATGCTGGTCTGACCAAAGGAAAGTGACGTTCTTGCTGAACTCACGAAGAGGGCGAACCAGTTTAGCCTAGCCAGATATGCAGCGCTGGTAAAATCCAAACATGCTCAATGCCTTTGCAAGGTCTTGTAGTCCGCAGGTGATGGAAGAGTAAGTAGGTCGTCAATACGAGAGGGAAGAGGCTTAATTCCCTGCTGAGACGTGGTATTCGAGAAATTCTACAGAATGCTGATAAAATTTGCACTTGTCGGGAGTGATGCGGAGATTGTTGTCAAAAAGCCGCTGTAGAACAATTTTGAGGTGTTCTTCATTCTCCGATTTCGATTAACTGGCGATGGGAATATCATCAACAAAGGCAATAACATAAGCGAGGTCTCGAAATATGGAATCAATAAAGCGCTGAAAAGTGGAGCTCGAGCCTTTTAACCCAAAAGGCATGCGGAGATACTCGAACGAACCAAAAGGAGAAAAGATGAGTCTTCTGCACATCACCAGAATGCACTGGGACAAAACGATATGCTTTCACGAGATCAAGTTTACTGACGACAGTAGCACCACGAAGACGACGATGAATGTTAGGAAGTGGGTATGCGTCAGTCTTAGTCATCGCGTTGAGCTGGCGGTAGTCTCCAACAGGGCGCCTTGAGCCGCCCTTCTTTTTCATCATGTGCAGAGGGGACGACCAGGAGCTCGAAGTGCATGACCCCCGCTTGCCTCGGCCGATCGCAATTACGAACATTTATTTCCCCCTGTTCGCGAATCAGACTGCAGGCAGCAGTCTCTTTCATCCCGCAAGTTCTCCCAACTGGCCTGGATTCCCTCATTCTTGCGGATCTCAACGCCCATCACGGGTCTTGGGACCAAAACGAGAACGAGGATGAAGCTGGGAGAAAAGTTGATAATTGGGCCCTCACGTTCAAATTTGTGACTCTAACACCAGAGTCAGCTCAAGGGGCACGGGGACTGCCCCAGACGTCTCTCTCATCCATGTTTCATGGGAGGAGCACGCCACATGGACCCTTGGAGATAACATCGACTCAGATCATCTGTCGATCATAATAGGTCTCTCCACCTGCAAACCCCCTCCCCAAGGCCGTAGGGCCGCCAGGTTTCCCTTTAAGAGGGCGGACTGGTCTAGGTTCCATGATCACCTTGACGCCGCCCTCCACATCTGGGAATCGGAATCCCCCTCTAGCGCCCACGTAGCTAATTCGCGGCTGTCTTCTGCCATCCTTGAGGCGGCGAAGATAGCCATCCCAAAAAGGTTCCCGTCGCACAAACACGATCTGGTAGTGTCCGGAGGCCGAGGCAGCAGTTATTGCTCGTCGCCTAGCCCTCAAGGCGCTCCGTCGCGACCCGAATTCGTCAACGAGTTCCAAACGTCCGCTGGCGTTGCCCGGCAAACAATCGATCGGTGCAAAGCAGGACCTCTTGCGTAAACTGGAAGGGAGCAAAATCGAATACCCCGGTTTTCTCCGACGGCCTGCCGCAGGGGTCTGACTTGGCTCCTACCCTCTGGTTGGTATACATGGACGACCTCCTCCACTCATCTCTCACCATTGCCTTCGCGGACGACTCCACTTTCGGAGCACACGGTCTTTCACGGAATGCTCCACCACACTGTCCAGACAGTCGCCTTTGGATCGCTAGATGGTGTTCGGACTGGAAGGTCGCGCTGAGTGCCGACAAATCGGTGGTCTCCTTCCAGACTCCAGTCCCTTTATCCAAGGCAGCTGTAAACGGAAAGGTGCTCCCTACCATCTTAATTCTCTTCTGTCCCCTCGGAAACGAGGATGGTATATCCTTGTTCCTGATTCATCTGGGGTTTTAGTCTGTCGTGGGCCCGCAGTTGGCTGTGCAGACCGAGTTGAGAGCACAGTTTCCATTCCATTTTCTTTCGGTGTGTCTAATATATTATATAAATTATGGCGGATTTATGGGTTAGTTCCTGCAATTAATAATTATTGTTTGGCAACGCTGTATGGGAATGGAGGTTGAAAATATAATTTTGGAATCGAAGGATTACTTTATTGACACATACAGCAAGCAGATAATAGCAATATCGTAGTAGTGTAATACGTAGTAGCAGTAGTAGTAATCTAATAGAAATATAAGCCAATTAAACACGGAAATCTAAGATCAATAATAATAAATCAAATGCCTTCGAAAATGTTCCACGAACGAACGCACAACCTCACAAACCCACGTCTAGATAAACGAAACACAATGGCGTACAATCTAGCTGCACAGTTAGTTTTAAGCAGTAGTAGCAATAGTAGCTACTATAAGTAGCATAAAATTATTTACGAATAATAAGCATAAAACAGGAAAGGTACAAAAGCAAACTAAATCTAACAAACTCTATGGATAAATTATGGTCCATGTCTGGTACGGTTCTGGCTACTAAATTTTGAATCTGGTTGAAGTCTGGTCCGTGTCTGGATTGGTTCTGGCTTTATCTGGTTGTATTCTGGCTCTGTTCTGGCTTTCCAGAACTCTGGCGCTCTTCTGGAGAGCGTTGCGTTCACAGATCTGGCCCAAGTCTGGCTTATGTTTGGTTACCATAACTGGGCCAGACATGGCTTTTTGCTTGGGCTCTTGGGCAACACCCAGATCCCATACCAGCCCTTCCCCAGGCTGTTGGGAGACCATTTGAACTGCAAACTGACATGTAACTACCAAACACACAGAGCGCTAAGAAAAAGGCCCTTTCACGGAACAAAGTCATCCGTTGCCTGACAATAAGGACGCACCTGGGGCCAAGGCCAAGGTCCCTTCACCGCCCTTTACAAATCCTATGTCTAGTCGGCGGTCTTACACGGAGCATCCTCCTGGTTATCCTCCGCCGCCGACGCAAATCGAAACCTGGTCGAGATTCCCTACAGAGCAGCCGCGCGCATCATCTCCGGCTGCACTCGCTCGACCCTGATACCTGCCCTTCTGAAGAAGGTCGACCTCGTTCGCCTCGCTACAAAAGCCGTGGCGTCCGCGGGACACCTTAGGGAACGTGCGCTTAGACAAATTCAAGTGACGCCTATTCAATAAGCAGCCTCCCGAAACGTCTCCACTCGCCTAAAGACACCCGGAAATCCCGGGAGCTAAGGCAAATCTAGCGAAACTCTGCTTATTCCATCACCGCCGCAGTCGGCATCTCCCACGACTCCATAGAGAGGACTCGTTCCGTCTTCCCCCTTGGACGGACTCCTCAGAAGTCCAAATAAATGAAAACAATGTAGAAAATATTAACGAACTAGTTGGCATACCCGGCGTTGCCCGGGAGCAAATGAAAGCTTCTTGTCTGATAATACACGTGCCCTATGCGGGTGGAAAACAATCATGCTACTGTGTTGTGTTGCTGTTGAGTCCTACGCACGGTTTCGCATTGTCGCCTGCCGTCTCGGGTTAGAAACGGCAAGTCAGACGCAGATACTTCAGAGGCCAGTCACAGCAGTCTGAGAAAGAGGGAAAAGCAGTCCTAAAAGCCTCCAAGCGAGCTAGAGTTCACCTAGGAAAAAGCAGATGAAAGTAAGAGACGTCTTCATCCGCTTCTTGACACTCGTCGCAGATGTTGTTGGCTTCTTGGCCGATCTT
>JAUYWV010164477.1:5823-18176 GCA_032274565.1 Nematoplana nigrocapitula
TTTGGAAATAATCTTTGAATAAATATATTTAACCTGTTTTCTATTGCTGTTGGCTTGTCTGTTGCAAAAGCTATAAACAAATTGTGGTAATTCCTGATGTCAAATATAAGCGATTTATCTGCCAAAAGAGAGTAGAATTGTACTCACTATATTACGTCGTAAAATGTACAAATCTGCTTAAGAACACACCCTTCTTCTGGGAGCCCTGATGATTAAACTGTAAAAAGCTTATAGCCTAAAGCAAACAATAGATAGACGTCAGTCGACTTTATATTATACGCTGCAATATTCTTTGAGGGTCTTGCACTCTTGTCGCTCAGTAATATACGAGTTTTCTAACTAAACTAAGTGATTTATGGACAAGTCAGGAGGAAGTTGCGATTTCAGTGCTCTTTAGCATGCACGCGATAATTCAGGCCAGGCGAGGGTGTAAATTACTTCTGCTTTTTTTTTATTGATTTATCCTTTTCAATCGGTTACTTTCAGACGAAAGGGGAATAATTAAAGTGAAACCCCCAGCAAAAAGGGGTCACTTTTAGGAGAAGTGTGTGTGTCTGTTGGGAGGAAAGTTATATCGATTGATCTGATAGCTCACCAGTTGGCTAACTCGCAGATAAATGTAAAGTAAGGAGATGGGGGAGATGAGTAAAATGAAAATTGATTAGGTCTGAGTAACAGATATAGGAGACAGTGATGCTTTTCAGAGGTGGATCTGTTTCATAGGGGCATTGCTTATTTGTATCAGTAGTATTGATTCTATTATTAGACTCCAGAATTTTAGGTATCCTAACTGTAGTTAAATTCATTTTTTAGTTTCCCATTCGAACAGTAAGGAATCAATTTTCCTATCGCCTTCGGTAGTTTTGATTTTAGATTCTATATTTTATGCGTGTTTATTCATTTTTATCTCACGCTCATTTTAATTTTATCTCTCTCCGTGGCTTAATTTTTCATTACGCCACTCGACAGTAATTTTTCACCAATTTCTTCATGTATGTTTTGAAGAGAGGGTGATAGATGTGATTAATCCCTTTTTTCAATTTGGAGATATTCGTTAATACACGATGCAGATTGTCATATTATAGATACTTTTGTCTTTACGGAAATTGCTCTAATGAACTCTATGAAAGTTCCAATCTCATTGTCGTTGAATCTGTTCTGGATTTTGAAGTCTTACTGTACCAACTTTCATACACAACACTGCTTTAACATTCCATTAATTCATCTTTGAAAGCTGACGAATGATCATTTGACATTGCTATTTAGTGAAGCAAAATAGCTTGCGTTAGTAATTAAAATGCTTAAATCTATATTTTTTAAATTTAAAATCAGGTGTATGCTTCATGGATTTTCATGCATCAAAGCAATTTGAATATATAATATAGGTATTTACTTTGAATTATATCACGTTCTTGGGTTATTTCACTACTGAAATAGGATCAAATAATGCCGTATAAATTGCAATTCAAATAGATAAAACGCATAAAGCATTATTATGCAAACTCAAATGGCTAAATTAGGGCACTCAAACATAATTTTGTACACTGGGGCTTCGACCTCGTGACAAAAACTAACTTATTCTCGTGTCGTAATCTTTACGCCATTTTCGTTGCATTATGTACCATTTTCCTATCTTTCAGTTACTTCATATGCGTCCTAGCATCTCTGTTAAATGGTCTGACAGTGTGTTTGTCTGTCTGTGTGTATGCATGTATGCATGACACCTTTTCTTTTAAGTCGATTTGAATTAGGCAACCAATAACATTGATTTACGTTAAAGACTTGCTAAACTGATTAGAATGGCAAGTTCTTTTATGATCATGTTGGAGAAGAAATCGAAATTTAATTTACTGCCGGATTTCTAAATTTGGTGTGAACAATTCAAACATCCTCGCATTTCCATAAGAGGTTATGTCTGCTGGGAGGAAGGGAAGAAAACGAACGTATCAGTGGAATTACTAGAACGGATCACAACACTTTCTTTCCAAAATACCGCAACGAGTTTTGTGTACATCGTTCCGTGCTTCTTGTCTTTGAGTTCAGTAGTAACTATAGTAACTACACTATTATTTGTTAAAGAGGCTTGTTCTTTATGGTTTTAAGTGTCTGCATAGTTTTTATTCTATATAGCCTTTTCATGTCAAATAATTTACGGGAAAGAAATCAAACTAGACAAAGACGGCAATTAAAAGGTCAACCACTCGAAACTACCTATAAGTATTGTAGTCAGATAGTGCAATTTAGCTTTGATGGCGGCTAGTGCGTCGAACTGTTAGTCTGTCTGCAGAGGATCGTCTCTTCTAATGAAAGGATTATCGCCATTTCACCTAGCTGTAAATTGTGTCTTAGATAGCTATCTCCTCCGAAGAGCGTTAATACGAATTGCCTTTATGGATTCCGCATTGTACACACAACACACACATATAGTACATACAGTATATATGCTATTATAAAACACTTTATAAATAGCTGGACCTGATAAGACGACTGTTAACAATGCTTTACTCTCAGCGCAGACGGACAATAGAATTATTGGAATTAATGTATTATTCTATTTTTAATTCGAATATTTGATAATTTATTGCAGATTCAAACTCGCGATTCTCCACCAGCCGATCCTGGTCGCAGACAGACGCGAACATTCAATCATATCAGGCATCGAACAATGAGGTTTTGGTGGAATATCTCACCTTCACCGGAATGAATTATGTCCTTTTCGATTTGGCTCAACGATTCTCCGAGCCTTCCGACGAGGAGAGAATTGAAATTCGGTTCAAAATTCCCCCGGGCGTCACAAACGGTCTGATCTGGCTCGCTTCGGGTGGTTCAACAAAGAAAAACTATATCCATCTTGAGGTAGGTTGATCAAGATATAAAAAAACAATCGTCATATTTTACTGATATGAGTTTTGCCCGGCATTTATGGATACTATTATGGTTTATAATGTCAAACCAAAACATTGAATGTCTGTAAATAACTCAGTATTCTTTTGTAAAATCTCAGTCAATGGGAGTGCCGAGACAGCGATAGCTTTCTTCTCTCCTCGTTGTGGTCTTACTATTTCCAACAAACCCAGAAAGGTTGGTGATCTCGTGCCCGCTTTTTCTACTCACAGGATCTTCATCATTCTGCGTAAAATCCAAAGAGGTTGAATACGTATACTAGAGTAGACACGTCCATTTGAAGACAAAGAATTTCCGTGTCATTTGATTGATTGCCCTTTCGGCCAATCAAATGCCATGATTTTATGTTTAAAATATAGCAGTAGAATTTGGTTTGCATGCAGGTTACTGATTTATTTTCATAATACAATGATAGAACACATTCTCGTTTCATTTTTTCTGTCTGTACAGTTTATAGCAGCTAGTTTCCATTTTTCAAAAGGTTAACCAAAATATAGATGAGGCCTTCTGCGATTGTTGCCTAGACTGTCTTAGTAATACGATTTTTTGTTTAATTGGACTGTTCGATCTAACGAACGCCTCGCCATTTATGATGATCCTGCAAGTTGTCCTCATCACTTCCTTTTTTTAGAAGTCAATAAATCAATCTTCTGTTGATGTTTTGTGCTCTAGTTCAGCGGGTCTCATCAGAGACAGAGAGAGAGAGAGAGAGATCAAGTAAGGAGGGGGTTAGACTCTGCAAGTATTTATGAACCCACTGTTATCATAATAGCCCCAAGGATGACCAAAGAAGACCTGCAAAACATCCTTTAATATTGACTATTTGCTTATCAAGGGATATATTATCGGTTTCTTTGACTAGCCAAATTCGGTTCTCACCTTTCACTCTCTTCCACAACACCTTCCACAGATATGTGTAGCCTCTGCTCTTCATGCGCTATGTCATCTGGAATGAAAAGGGATATAGTCTTTGAATGACATAACAAATCATCAAGAAATTCGTAAACATCAACTATAAAGTGTCCGTGGAAGTTTAAAAGTCTAAGAAGCCTGAGTGAGCACAATATAACTTTGTTATATTTTTTATCAAGTCAGTGCATGTCTTATTGCTGAAAAGCAATTTACAGAACATTCATATATTCCACAACATTACACGTTTTTACATACTTGGATATATATAGATTTCCCAAGCTTAAAAGAAACTATCGACCGCGGTCGTTTTGTTCCCTTGGGTAGCGAATTTTTACTTATAAGCTATAGCTTGTAAGGTCGTATACGTTCCTAAAAATATCGGTATACAGCGTCAGCGTATGCATATATAGTTAAGTATTGCATTATCTGACCTCGTTTACCCAGAACTGTTCTTGAATCATAAAATTAGACTTTTTTCCATTACACACATTAAACCAGTGATTCCTGACCTATTGAAAGCTCATTACTTCAGACAAAATGGAATTGACCGACTTAATTTATAATTTTATTGTTGTTTAAAAGCCATACCGTGGTTCCTTTGTGTGACCGTTAAAAGTCATAATCTATGTGAACACATAAAATCAAGTCATCAGCTACTAATATGTACTGCGAAACATGTACCAGGCGAACAGCCTTTCTGCATGACTGAGAAAAAATTATCACCTATTGTGCCTCAGTAGTCTATTATATGCTGTCTGACTTCACTTTTTTATATACGTGGTAGTTCATAAGTTACAACGACATATAGTTTTCCAAACAGAAACTTGCAATTTAATCTATGTTTTTCACCTGTGAATTCGATTTTATCTATGCTCTTTCTTCTTCTATGAATTCGATTTAAATCGATGATTTAAATTTAAACTTTCGATTTATATTGAATTCATAAAAGAACAAAAAACTTAGATTATATCGAATACACTGAAGAAGAAAAGTTTAGATTAAATCGAATTCACAGAAAAAAAACATTGATTGAATTGCTAGTTTCTGTATAAAAGCTATGTCGTTGTAACTTGTGAACCACCTTGTAGTGTATAGAATAAACTACACCAGAATTTATTCAGACTATAAAAAACATTTTCTACAAAAACAAATATGTTCTGAAATACAGACTTGTCAATACATCGAAATGTTTTTTTAGATTGTGCAAACACAAACCTTTTTATGATGTTAAGGGTTGTCTAAAAGCAATTATATATAA
Organism: Nematoplana nigrocapitula; assembly: GCA_032274565.1. Taxonomy (NCBI): domain Eukaryota; kingdom Metazoa; phylum Platyhelminthes; order Proseriata; family Nematoplanidae; genus Nematoplana; species Nematoplana nigrocapitula. Next base: position 10,898 of record JAUYWV010164477.1, read on the forward strand.
AAGCTTATCTGTCTTTCGATTAATAAATTTATTTTTAGAAAAAGATTTTTATTTTACGCTTATTAGTAAGATACAGTCAGTCATTTTTAAAAGGGTTTGTAAATCTTTCCAATTTAGAAAGATATCTACTTACGAGTAGTCTGTGGGCTTTTAATCAATTATTTATATAAACGTATAATATTTATCGATTTTTTTCAGAACGGTAAGATCAGTTTTTCGTATCTGTACACGAAAACGGACACAGCCGATGCCCAGCATTCGACGGTGGAGAAAGTTCAATTCAAGACGCTTATCGAACCCAATCGCATTCATACACTTATTGTGGAAAAGAAGATGGATAAGGTCAGTAAGGATTGAATATTATACTATATTTATACAAATAAAGTAAGTAGTACGGTTTTGCCTAGCAACTGCAGTTCATCTCTTTTACCCACAAGAAGAAATATTTTGTTTCGCTTCTCTTACCTATATCACCCCTTTCCCTTATGCGAAATCCTTTCTGAATATCTTGCTTGTTTGAACACTCTAGTAGCTGCTTATCTCAAACGTAAAGTTAATATTGTATTTCTGAAAAAGATGTGCGCAATTGTCGAAATCTATTATGTTTAACATCAATCATTGCGTCAGCGTTCCCGAAAATGGAAATGAATGTTTTGCAAAGTTATTCAAATAGTACCACGTAGCCTAATAAATTATGCAGTGGGTTTAAGATGATAGACACACAAAAACTTCTTTAGACATAGGGTACAGTAATTCACTTCATTGTATATCGATAATTAGATTACCACAATCAATGATTATGAAAACACCAATCTTGATCTTATACATGTAAAATAGATGAAATATCTGTTGTGCGGGTGCACGTCATATATGTTGTGTTTGTTTATTGCCAAATCAAGTAAATCGAACTTAATAAACTTTATAGCGAACCCAGGAATACGAAATGATCAGCTATACTGAAGTAGTTCACAATTCTATGGTATTTTAACATAGTTTTATGTATTAGCGCTTTTCTAATCACGCTTTAATGAAAAGTCAGATAACAAAACATGTTTAAAACGCATACATGGAATGTAAAACAATTGATGCTTGGAGTGCTTAACGAAGTTGATTAGTTTGCAGTTTTAAAGGTTTTTTGTATAACTCGCAAAACACTATGTATATTGCAATAATTCACTAGTGTGCGAAATTAGAACGCTATATGCATATACTGTATAAGTGTAAATTATTGGAGCTCTATGCAGTAAAAATAGAGAAACGAAGAGGGAAATCTGTTTTTGAAAGAGTTTAGAAAGATACAAACAAAAAGCAAACAAAGCGAATTTCGTAACAGCACAAAGGTACACGAGATTAGGGACAGTGATAATGCCACTATAAAGATATTGATGTAAACTGAAAAACTAACCGCGATTTATTTTTGACAAGAACAATGCATCGCTAATTGTTTAGTGATTTTGAAAGGAAATAGAGTTAGTAAAACAAGAAGCAGAAGCGGAAGACTTCCACTCTCATAGACAGACCGGACGAATAATATAAAAAGTCTGCCTCTTGATGGCATCAGCACAGGTGAGTGAAACAAAAATGCTGAATCTTGGATACCAAAGAGAAGTGGCGAGATTAGTATAACCCACTTACCGGAAACCCACTTAGCGGAAACCCACGTAGCGGAAAACCCACTTAGTGGAAACCCTCTTAGCGGAAAACTAGACTGCTTTCTCTCTCCTGAATTATTCTGTTCATATTTTATGAAAATACACATAAGCTGGATTTTTAAATAAAACTTTCTCTACTATACCTGTCAGATTTCAAGAAGGAATTTAGTAGCTTTTATTTGTAGGGGACAGAAGTAAATATTCCGGTAAGTGGGGTGCAGTCGTGTTGAGTCTAGAGGAGTAGAAATTAGGGCAATAACAGAGAGCTGGAACAAAAGACAGAGAGAGAACCAGGTAATAATGACAATATTGATGAAGTCATATCATTTAACACATATTTCTTTCAAATGATTGAAACACATGAGATGTGCTGACATTTTAGAAATGTTGGCATGATTATTGAATAATAATTTATGTTATTGTATATAACGGTAGTTTGTTTTGGTGTGCTTTAGTTAAAGATGACATATTATGCACTATTTCAGAATGATTACCAGTCTGGACCTTTTGTAAGACCTCTTGATTAGTTATGTGTCATTTATTTTGTTTGCACAAAGATCAAACCTCACGTAGAAATTACACTGCGGCTCATCCACATCTAGAAGTGCCACTCTGAATTCGCCTCAATTGCTTTTTGCGAGAACAACCACCATAGTCTCTTGATAAAACTGCCGTGTCAACTTTACATCGGCATTGAAATTACTTGACAATGAGCTGTTCTAACGAACCGCAGATAACTTGTTGAAAGTAGAATACTGTACATATGTAAGAAAACTGAAATCATCTCTTAAATGTTTCTAGCTTTTCAAATTTAATGTTGACTTATAATTCGAGACATTTCCAATATACTATTGGTTTTTCCTGCTTTCTTTCTGTTCCGATAAAGTCTGTACAAAATTTCAAACAAAGTCTTTTTGATAAGAATATTTGATGAAAATGCAATCTATTCTATTGTTTATTCAAAGTTTGTATAATAAAATATACTTAAGATATCTTTACCTGTGATATACATTCGATATTCCACTCGTGAGACATAATTGTCATATGTAGGGTAAACAATAAAAACAGCCATTTTGCCCAATATTGAGATCATTCCATTTCATTCTATTAATCTGTCTAGCGCTCCTCTTCTAGGTGTGGGTGTTTTTTTGAGCGCCGTCTGATTTCTGTGAAACCACTGAACGAAGAGAGCAAGCTACCCGCCAGTCAACATTTTTTAAAATAATACAAATTTGATAAATACCGCGTTGGTAAATGTAAGTCTATAAAATGCAATTAAAGCGGACAGAAGTGACAGTGCCGGGGAAACCTACATATTTTAGAGCGTAACAGTATAAATGATAAGGTTTACTAAAGCCTAGTCAATAAAATGCTATTTTATTTCTCAATCGATTCATCTGTTCGTGTATTTTGCTTTCTGACACGCGTTTGGTTTACTCCGAATTTTAAACTATTTGATGTAGAGGGATTTTATTTTATTTTTTAAATGTTATTTTGTAGTCTTCCGTAATATCTACTTGCATAAACAACGAATTATAGGCATTTAAACATCACTTTGTTTGTACTTTCGGAATGCTGCACAGTCAGCTTGCCGCACAGGGAAATATGACTGAATAACAAACTCTTATATATGCATTTGGCGATATGAATGATTCTACGGGGTTTACAATCATGTCATACTGTTTATTTATTCGTAACAAATGGGATTGGAGGAAGCACTCACTAAACTAATACTCGGTTATATTGTCATTATTGTCATTTTAACCCAGTCGGCCCGTGCTACTACGTTCAGCGGTTTTAACCAATTTATTCAATCGAACATCACCTATATTATGTGGTTTAATGTTGTACTCCATCTAACTTGTCATAACAGTCCATAATTTCTATAATGTAGTATAGTAGCTGATACACAGGCACACGTAGAAGTGTGAATGGCTTCTTTTCGTCATATATATAACTTGACTACCCATCAGTATCTCCCGTGTGGTTACCATTCTAGAGATAGGTATTTATAATATTATACATCATCAATTATTAATTGGATCAGATTTCTTTGGTTATGTTTATTTTGGTATGTATACTCTCGTTCAAATTTATTTTCCCCCTACTAATGTTTTATTCAAATACCATTAATTGATATGTACATAATACATAACAAACTACAATTACTTAAACGTAAAGTAAAACTGTTAACATCAATAACGAGTATGTGAACCCTGAGATTCAATGAAAGCATTAATTCGACGAGGAAGTCAATTGAAGAGATATTGAATGTCCTCCTGTGGAATTGAATGCCATATGTCTTGCACTCGGGTTCTCAGTTCAGCAACAGAAATGGGAGGCTGATTGTAGTCTAGCTTCAGACGTCGTCCCATAATATCCTAAACATGCTCGATGATGCTCGCCATGGCAAAACATTGAATATTTGGTCATTTAGATGAATGGTAGTTGCACGAGCTGTATGAACTCTGGCATTATCTTGTTGGAAAAGCAGCTGTTCCTGGTTCCGTGCCATAAATGGAATCACAGCAGGAATTAAAATATCCTCGATGTATCTGGCAGCTGTTACTGAACCAACTAAAACAACCAGTTCAGTTCTCTCAAAATAACTAATTCCGCCCTACACCGTGACATGTACTCCACCCATGCGATTGTGTTCAGACAAGTAGTCTCCCAAAAACCGCTCAATAATGAGACGATGCACTCTAATTCTTCCATTCTTGAAATCTAGGTAAAATAAAAATTCATCTTAAAAGACAACTTGCTGCCACTCTTGCGTCTTTGAATGCACCACTGAAGACGAGCGTCTTTGTGTCTCGGAGTTAGAGGAATCCGTATCACAGGTCGAGTTGGAATAAATCCAAGTTCATTTGCACGGCTCTGAAGAGTTCTGATAGATACTGTCTATAGCACGACATGTGAATGACGAAGACAAGGGTAACTCATAAATCTGTTCTGAAGGATTACTTGAAGCAAAAAACGTTTTGTTTGCGGAGCGCTTAAATGCTCTTTCTGTGCCCTCTTCTTTGCTTTCGCTCTGCATTTCTGTTGTTTGTCCATCTATCTCTCCAGTACCTTACACATTTTTGTGTTCTGTCCAACCGTCTATAGCTATTTCTTTCACGTCCAATTCTGCCTCCAACATGCCTATGAGGCGATCACGGTCAAATTCGGATAATTAACGATATTTGGGTGGCATAATGCGGTGCATTGGCAACTGAAATACTTCTAATACTGACTATGTAAATATTTTAAAATCAAAGTAGAGTAATTTTGAATTTTACATAATTTTAACAAGTCAACAATCATCACCCAACTAGTTAATCAATAAGTTAAGAAAAAACGCATACACATAAAGTCCATTAGTAATAGTTTTCATTTATAAATATATTTGCTTTGTAGGTGGGTGTGGGGGGGAATAAATTTGACCGAGAGTATACTGTCCATACGTTATACAACTCACTGTAGGACATACTTTTGCCCCAAAAAATTAACTAAACGGTTAATTTTAAGTGTTTTCTAATGAATTATAGGATTTATCTATTTATTTTATGTTACCTTATTATTTATTTTAAACTTTATTCTGAAAATCAGTAGATTATTATACGGAATAGTGTATTATATATCAGAAGTCGTTTATTATTTTTCCTATAGCAATTAAACATATTTACATATTTATTCTATCAGTTCTATTGATCAGTTTGAGTAAAAGTTGTTCTAACTTTGTTCAGCCAAAGAGGTTGGAAAACTACGCAGTTTGGCAAGATATAAAAGAAGAAAAGTTTTAAATTCTGTTATCAGTGGGTTTTTTTATATTTCCGGTGTCAAATATTTTAATTAACATGTAAAACATATTACAAGCTTTTTAACATTTTGTATCCATATACCATAATTTCCTTGTCTCACTGTGGATCTGTGTGCATGTCTTACTGGGCATGTCTTTAGATTTTGCGGCTCGTTATAATTAGTTGTACAAGTAGCGTAGCCAATTTGGTTAGGGGCACCTACATAGTGTATGTCCTTTTATTAATTTCCATTAAATTGGTAGTCATAAAGTCATTGCATTATAATAAAAAAATACGTGTGTGGTTTGTGCATGTATGGGTGTTGATTTGGTATAATCATTTCGATTTGCCAGAGTTATGTTTGTTAGAAAAGGTTTGGATTTTATTTCTAATTATATATATGTTTCTTCTAATGTACCTGATTTTGACTATAGATATTTTTGTGATTTTGTATGGAGACGTGTTTGGATCGGCGTATTCAGCAGCACTAAATCGACTGACGTCTGCACGAACTTGACACTCAGAAAGAGTTCGAAGTTGGAACAGTACTTTTGATTAGCAGAAAACATTTAATGGTCCTTGGTTTCACTATAACCCGATTAATAAGTCATAATAATATGGTTATTTAATTTGTTTTTAGTTAAATATAACTGTCAATGGCCAATCGCACCAGGATAGGCCGAAGAAAATCACCGAAGTCCCATTGCTTCCCGTTGATGCTAAGGTGTACCTCGGTGGAACTCCTAATCCGAACAAAGATACAAATGGAGTTGTCAATGAACGCTTCGTCGGGACTATATACAAAGTATGTTGGGTATATTTTAAAACAAAATATTTTTTTCAATTTCAAGACAGTCTCGCAATAATTCGATTTTACCAACATTTTTGGAAACTTGTGATTTTTCTCAGAAATTAAGATAAGCCTTCTGTGAGAAGTCAGTATATAAAAAACTAGTCATGGTAACTTCATGATAAAATTGAATTAGTGCATAGAATTCATATATTAAAAGAATATATGTAAAGTGGTATAAAAAAATTGACTCAATTAAGGCGCATATCGCGAGAGAAAATTGGGCAAAGGTTTGTTGAAAAATCTTTGAAGAATATAATGTATGGATATTCCTACAAGAAACTGATTCACCGCACCAAACACAAGGGGGTACATGGTCAGTTGATATGCCGTTTAAACCTCTATTTATACAGACTTGTCCTGCTATACTATATTTATTATCATCAACAATACACATAAATCTGATCGAACTTGTATTGCTTTTAGTTGGTGATTATTGTGGAACAAATAGTCAAGTTAGGCTATAATTGAAAGTGAATAAGAACTAGTGAGTTGTTGAAAGGGAGAGGATGAATAAAAGTAGACTGTAGCAGTAGTGTTGTTGTTGTTACTCGCGGCGCAGATACCGCCGATCACTGCTAGACTTTCTTCCGCAACCATTTCCAGTACCGGGTGACTTCCACCGGCCTGTTACAGAGGTCTGCCATTGTGCCGATGCCCGCCGCCCGTCTCCTGGCCTCTCCCGCCGGGCACCTGAGAAGAACGTGATCCTGGTTCTCCGCCTCTTCTCCGTATCTCCAGCACTTGTCGTCCTCCTGCAGACCGATCCTCTTCCTATAGGACGCCAGCTCTAGGGAATGCTCCATTCTGAAGCGTCTGTAGCTGACGCCCTCCTTCCTGCTCCAGCCGTGCTCCAGTTCTTCTCGCTCGCCTCCCGCACCATAAATAGTCCTTGTCCGCTCGTGGCTGATCGTTCGTTTCTTGAGGCTAGATGACAGCCTCGCCTTGATGACGTCGTAGTGGCATGCAGCTCCGTCTTGTTGATGTGTGGC
>JAUYWV010164588.1:0-18173 GCA_032274565.1 Nematoplana nigrocapitula
TTCCATACAGCTTTGGTGTACTTTCTTCTTGCACGTCTCGCAGTCCATTCCCTTCCCTCCCCTCATCGACTTCTTGCGTTCATCACACCTCTCTCCCTTGTTTTCTTCTTCGGTTGTCGCTTCTCCTCTAGTCTCCACATTACATTTATTTGGGCAACTCCATTCTGTCTTTTCTTGATGGTATCTGCTGATATCTGTGCAGCTCGCGTGCCATGGGACTTGGCATTCTTTGCACTTATAAGTTTTGTGCCTTGTCTGATCGCTCTCTTGCATCCTTGCATCTTCTTTTTTTTCCTTGGTCCTGGGTTGGTCTCGATGTCACCGGCTCTCAAAATGATCTTGTGGAAGTAACCAGCCGGTTCATTACTCCGCTTGTCCAAAAAAGCCGTAGTCGGGCGTTCGTTCTCCATTTGTATCCGGGATGGTGGGTGATTGTGCAACTCCCCTCCTCTCGAACTTCGCAGCACACCATGTGAAGGTTGGAGAACTCGTGCTGCGGTTGGTGCTGTCCTGACCTTAAATAATTTCTCAGGTTTAAACCTCATTGGCAGTGGTGAGCGAAACTGCCTCTATTGGATTTCACCTGGGATTGTTTTCAAAATCACATGATCGAAATCTATTGACTATCATGTTTGCATTTGGATTTTACTGTTGTGAAGCAGGCTGTGTAGCCATCTTTTTCATTAAAGAAATATATATTTAACTATATATACTTCACTACTTTCAAGTGAAGTATACAAATATTTTTATTATCAAGAAATTTTATAAATAGGTACTAATATGTAGTACTAGTTTTCCAAAACTCACAATGAAAAACGTGATTTATCGAAAATGAAACTAATATTATAATATAAACGAAAAATGTATTAATTATTTTATTGAAACAAAATTTGGAAAATGTTTAGATTACTCATTGTGCATCCATCCATTCATCCATTTTAGATCATAGAAATATGATGAGCAATCTATCTACTTTCCAAATTTGTTTAAATAAAGTAATAAATACATATTTTGTTCGTCACAAAATATTAGTTTCATTTTCGTTAAATTACGTTTTCATTGTGCGTTTTGGAAACTAGTACTAAATATTAATATTTATAAAACTTCTTGATAATAAAAATATTTGTATACTTCACTTGAAAGTATATAAGTATATATACAGTACTCAATAGATTTCGAGCATGTGGTTATGACCACAATCTCAGGTGAAATCCAATATAGGCAGTTTCCCTCACCACTGCCAATGGGGTTTAAACCTGTGAGAGCATGTGAGGTTAGGACAGCACCAACCAAGGTTAAAACCTCAGAAGGAAAATAAGCTATCCAACTTTAGGCTTTGGAAGTTGGTATTTATGAAGCAGGCTGTAGACATTTTTTGTATTTTTTAATATTACATAGCAGTTATACATAAGTACACATATGCTTAATATTGATGAGCCATTCATTGTCCGAAAATTTTAATAGTTAATCAGGAAATGCGTAAAATGGCAAAAAATGAAAAAATGTGTATATTAATGAAAGGAAAAAATGCTGATAATATTGAAGCATGTTTTGAGTAGTGGATGCCATTGATATTGATATAACTTTTCAATTATTGAATGTTGATTAGACTGCTTTACATTCAGTAACTGTACAGAGTTGTTTGAAAATACGGAAAATTCTGAGAAACGTGATTTTGACCACTTAAACAATATTATTTTTTGTTTTATTGAATGGAACAGCTTTTAGTGATGCTTGGTTTTGATTGAGAATACCAAGCTCAATAACATGCAAATGACTAAAGACTGCTTTTGATTCAGTAAGAAGTTATTTTACTTAAAAAAATGGCAAAAAATATGATGTTTACTAATGTCAAATTAGGGCTGAACTTTGAAAGTGTGCCACAGGCCATTTGTTGATTCTGTGTGTAATGACCCAAAACCAATAGAACTGGGAAACGTATTTTGCTATAACCTTAATATAATTACATTATATAGTGTTTTATTACAACGAGAGAATTTGTTTTAAGATATGAGGACTTTGCGAAAGCTTTACTGCACTACTTTCTACACACAAAATATGTATTTAAAAAAACAGTTAAAAATCAAACGTTTAGCAGTGCCAAACAACATTGCTTTACTATTATTATTTGTAGAGCTGAAACTAGAAACGATATATCTAAATGATAAAATTTTCAAGCATCAGTAAATTGAACGATTTTCTCAAATTGTCACTGACCTACATTGTAAAGTTTGATTTTCCAGACCTATGAAAGTAATGCATCACAACTGGAGGCATTTTATCATTATAATCACACTGCGTAAGTGAAAATGAATGAATGCAAAATGTACAATAATAGCTGAAACTGTTAATCGTTAGAAAAAAATATCACGAAACAAGGCACTTAAAGAGTATCAAAGGAATAAGATGTCGCTAATGATATATGCACAGAAATTGAAACTGACAACAGAGAAGGAAGAACTAGAGACCTATTTAAGAAAATTAAAGAACTAAGCAGAAAATTTACGCCAAGGGTCGAGAACCTGAAAACTAAAACTGGGAAACATCTTACGGAAAGTGAAGAAATAAGAAAAGATGGAGAGACTACACAGAAAATCTATATAGGTGAGACCCAGAAATCGACGCACATTTCACAGACAAGGAACACTTAAAAGAACCATCAATTTTAGTTGAACTTTCAAGCGATAAAGCTCCTGGCTCAGATGGAATTCCTGTGGAATTATTCAAAAAGGCAGGAGATGAAGGGATTGAGATTTTGGCGGGTGTCTGCCAAGTTTACTTTCTTTAGATAAGTGTAAAATTCATATTCAAAAATAAAAAATAAAGCCATTTAGTTTTCCCTGATTTTCCAAAAATAATAATGAAATTCTCTGACTTGAACTCCTATTTTCAGTTTCCCTGATTTTAGCTCATATTGACATTTTCCCTGATTTTTCACTGATGCGGGGGAACCCTGCTATTATCATGTACTAGTCCGAGTCCTGGACGACGAGAAAGTGCGAACAACAGAAAATCAATGCATTCGAGATGTGGTGTTGGCGGAAAATGCTAGACTTTGCCTGGACACACCCTAGAACGAACGCCTCTATTCTCGAGGAGATCGGCACCACACTTACATTGACTTCGATGGTCATTAAACAAAAGTTGTTCTACTTTGGGCATGTTAAACGAGGTGGTGGACTTGAAAAATCCAAAATGCTTGGAATCAGCAATGGCAAAAGAAGACGCGGCCGACCAAGGAAAAGATGGTTAGACGAAATCAAGGAAGCGACTGAACTACCACTCAACAGACTTCGAGAGGAGGTAGAAAACCGCTAGAGTTGGACAAAGCGAGTCATGGAGGAGGTCGGCGCCGACCTGACGGGACAAGGTGACATGGAAACACCAGTCACTCAATCAACATAATCACCTTTTTTCTCGCTAAACATTTGTCCAAAAGGGGAACCAGGCATGGAGTCCATACTGGAATATATTCTTGGACATCTCACTGAGAAACTGGCTATACGCTGCGTTGATGACATTAGCATTATCAAGTCATTCCATCAGAAGCCTCGTTTTGATACGAGGAAACAATAAAAACTCAGAAAGAGACAAATCGGGAGAGTAGGCCGTGTAAGGAAAGCATTCCCAGCGATGATTCTCTCACTTTGTGGGGACGGTGCAGAATTACATTGTCTTGAAGGAGGAAGAACGTTATGTGCGTCACTGTCACTCGTATTTCATTTATACCAACACGAGAATCTTGATCGTTGACACTTTGGGATTGAATTGTTTTCTGAAGAAGAGACTGGTCAAGCAGTGGTTCGTATTGACTATGTGAAAATGTGCCATAGGAATGTAGTCGGGAGATTATATTGCTATACAAAAGAAAGAAAGATATTACATTATTTGAAGTTGAGAGGATAATACAATGTGACTCTTGTAAGCCCAGAGAATTGATGAAGAAGAAGATATATTATGCAGATAAAAGGCAAACAGATAGCGCAGGTGGAACAGTTTAAATTCCTGGTGATCTCTCTGTCAAGTGAGAAACGATACCATTTAGAGGTCACTACAAATTCAAAAGCCCTGAAAGTTTATCTGCTCTATCTTTCTGTACGGAATGGAGAGCTGGAAGATAAAAAGAAGCGACAAGTCAGAATCAAAAGCCTGGAAGTGTAGTGCTGGCGTCGAATGCTTGGATTCAGCTGGAGTGAGCACAAAACTAACGCGAAGGTTCTCCTGGAAGAGGTGAAAATAGAACGACAGGTGATGAGGAAGGTTACTAAGCTACCAGCTCCAGTATTTCACACGCATGGTGAGGGAAAGTGCAGCCGAACTATCGTTGTCCATATTAAAAGAATTTATGGCTGGTAGAAGATATCACGGAGGAGCTTCTTGAAGGTGCTGGATAAACGATGTGACGGAATATAGTGGTAAGACTTTTAGTGAGTTTAAAGAGTTAATACTAAACTAGAAAATATGAAGGAAGTGGTTTTGGTAATTTGTATTAGCTTGGCAGTGAAGATGGTACTTAGAGAGAGAAATACATACTACTTGTACTTGTAAGTAGCATATTTTTGTATCCCGCAGAATATATTTCCTTGCTGAAGAAAAGGAATATTTCATTACTTCCAGATCATCGTGGATTGCGGGGAGTCCTACGGCTCAGATTCGGACACTCGACTCTACGTCCACATTTGGGGCGCGGAGAGCGACTCCGGGCGACGCTGGCTTCTCCACGATGTGGCCCTCTCATCCGGGCACTACCGCAGTGCCGGCCCAGAGAGACGATTCCGAGTGGAGGCGGTTGGCCTCGGCCCACTTCAGCGATTGGTTGTTGGTCATAGGGACCACAAGCCGGGGGCCGGACTGCGTATCGATCGGATTGTGGTGCGCGAGCTGGAAGCGATGGTCCAGTTTGTTTTCCCCGTGGTGGCCTGGCTCGATACAGCACTGGATGATGGGGCTGTGGAACGAGAACTGCCTCTCAGAGGTGAAGGAGTGTCCATTTTCTGTTCGGGCATATATAGAAAATACGGGAGGGTATAGTATTTGTGGAATTTTATAGTAATAATCCCCTCTACAAAAGACAAAATGGATAGCCCCTTTTTCTTTAACAGACTCTCACCCTAAGCCAACATGGTCATAATAAGTCAGGCCTACTTTTGTGGTTACCTGGGATTGGTGTTACATTTGCACTTGATTATAGCTTATGGCGCCCATGTTATTTTACAGTGGGAGTCTTCTGAAAAACGGGGAGTTATCGATTTTATCTTTCGTATATTGCAAAAACATCAGAAAATGTTTTTGCTATTTGTTTCTACCTTATGCGTAATATAGAAAACAAATCGTGACTCATCAGCCCACCACCTCTTACAACCGGTGCGGATCGAAAAATGAAAAGTTTGGTTGATATATGTGCAGAGCATCTCGAGTCTCTCGGAAGTACCTCAATGCATTCTGGAAATTATTGAAAACCATTGAGTATGTAACTCACTGACGACCGTTCCTCATATGAAATGATTATTTATAGTATACATTAGATTGTCTGTTGGCATCAGGTACTTCAAAATCAGAACTTCTCAGAGGCAAAGATTTCATGAGAATTAGATGAAAATGGTAAGGCAAAATAGCAGTATAGCATCAATCATTATGCCCACATGATCGTCAGAAACAGTCCTACTGATTACAAAGAATCACTTCCATTTATTTCCCTGCTGCCCACTCCAGAAAGCTTCCAACAACTTCAAGAGCATCCCCACTCGGCCAAGAAAGACGGTGACGTGGCCCTATTTAACGGGGGACAGTATCGCATCTCGGTGACCACTGGTCAGGGATCGCCGCTATTCGAGGGCCCAATCCATTTCTCAGCCTCCGACCAGCAGGGCAACCGATCGGAATGGTCACCGCAGGAGAGTCTGGGACCGGACGACTTCCACCCGGAGAAAATTATCGATTTCGATGTCGATCTCACCTCGTTGGGTTCGTTGGACAAGTTCGCATTGGAAATTCAGGATGTCCAGCTCGGTTGGATAGTCGACAAGGTAGAAGCCAACGCCGCTACATACCTACCTTACCTTATACAACAGCTGTTGAGGGCACATGGTCGCCATGACAACGTGTGTTGATTGCTTGCTAGTCTACTCGGAATGGAGATTAACTCAAAATATGAGCTTAGTTATGACATATGGATCTAGGACAGGACTGACACAGTTAATTATGTCCCTCTTCTCTAAGCTAAGAAAGACTTCATGTGTATACTTTCTTCATTGCACATCCCTCTCTTCATCTCCGTTCTCACGCATAAGGTTTCACTGCTATACCGCTAACTCTCTTTTCACCCATTCTTAGTCTATTTCTAACCATGACATCTCTTCCCACAGGTTTCCATTGTCGACTTCATATCTGGCCTTGAACTGAAATTCTACGGCCAGCGCAGCTTCGGTTCGGCGTCGCAAACAGCCACCCTGAGCCGGGAGTTCTCATGCAGATCCACGCCTTCTGTCCACTACTACGTCACCATAGTGACCGACGAGCGTTCCATCGAAGCTCCGCAAAGTGTCACCGTGGAACTGCGGGGTACCGACGGACGAACAACGCGTCAACGATTGACAAAGCGCTACGACGGTACATCGGCCCAGTGGTTAGCCGGTCAGACGGACATCTTTCTGATCGAGGCAGTCCATCTGGGTCACGTGATCAGTCGTGTGACGATGAGCCTGGCGGAGAGGGGCGCCCAATGGATTCCTGACTGCGTCCGTATTCGTGGGGGTTTACTGGCGCTCACGGAGAGTTGGTTTGAGAGTGAAGATGAATTGTTCTTCGGTAAGCAATGCATTCGATTTCACGTAGAAGTAGATGGTTTTTTATTTTTGTTATGATCAGGACTGGTAAGGCCATTGATGCGTCCTCGTCCCCTCCTTACCTTCCTTTCAACAGACCGGCGATCCGGAAATCCGGCCGTAATTTAAATATTTTAGTATTGAACCATGTATACTACTGTAAGTAGTGTAGTAATATGCGAAAATAAAATTAAACTAAACATCAGAATGAACTGCTTAAAAAAGTAAACACTTAATCAAAATGCATTGATGATCTAAAATTAAAATATTTCCACGTCAATATTCAAAATTTATATTTTTGTTAACAAAAGATAAAATTACTGTCCTACTCAAAATAAAGAATTAATTTACCGCGTGTGTCGAACCCACAACTTCTGCTTAGTAAGTAGACGCCTTGTACGTTATAAAACACTCAATAAATTTACTACTGCAAATTAATAAGTAAAGAACAAAGTTTCATTTATTTCATGAAAAATGTTTATTGGTATATTATTCAAATGGTGCAACAATTCAAGCTGAGAGGCGCCTAATTAAATAATCCACATTTCGGACATTGTATATACATGAGTAATTATAATGTGGAGAAATTTCTGTTTTTCGATAATCTTAGCTAATTTATTTGGGCTGTTTCTCATCCAACAGACGAGGACGGTAATCTGACATTACCCTACACCGGATCTCATCTCTGTATCTCCGACGACGAAAGCAATGAATCCCTCCAGCTGCCTCGGTCAGATCAATGGCCCGTAGCTATGGAAACAATAGCTACAAATTGGACCGTCGCCTTAGTGACCGGAGACAGAGGCGGAACACATCGTCCAGTTGAGGTGGCCCTATGCGGTACCGGACCGGATACTTTGAGAGGCGTGTTCGGGGGTGGTAGTGATGACGGAGAGGATGCCGCTGGGTTTGAAGCCGGATCAACGCACGAGTTCACTCTGTCGAGCAGTGTTCATGATGGTGATGGTTGTGTCCGGAATGTAGGTCGTTTGACTAAGGTTCGCCTTACACTTGGAGGAGGCGAGGCGAAGCAGTTCGAGACTTCTGCGGACGATTCGTGGCAACTGGCCAGAGTGAGTAGTAATGCGCGGAATTTCTTCTCTAACTCTAATCTCATTGCCATCACCATCACAGATAGATTACTATTGATGTTTCCAAATACATATACATATACATATTATTATTATCACAAGTGATACTTGTTAAGTAAAGTACGCAGCTTTCAAAATAGATCGTCATTAGAAACGTATAAACTGCAAATGTAAATTTAGACATAAATGTAGTAATAAAAGTCACTTTCCCGCCAAAGAATCCTGGATTCGCCAATAAGCGCTCTGTTTAGGATAGCTCCAAAAGGTTTTCCAACTAACTGAGGTAAATTTCTTAGACTTGTTTCTGCGCAGACAGTAGATGATATAACGTTGTCGCTGCAGAGTTTCGTAGTTCGAGAATAGCAGCTTTTACTGTACAGACTTGTTACGATAATCTAAATGTGGCAGAAAAGGCGACAATCTCTAAATTCAAACATGCAAGAAGAACTGTTTTGCACTAGGGTTTGTTCAGCGAAAATTCATGTAGTTTAGCAGGAATGTATTTCTTTAAATTTGGTACGGCTGCTCCCGTACGGGGCTAGAACGGCTATGGTTTAAAAACGAAAGAAGAATGCAGTGCCTTCTCTGGTGTTTTTAATTTCAACACCCTTTTTGCAGCGGCTAAGTGGAGGAGACGAAAGTTCAATACTAAAACCAATGGAGATTTGTTTGATGTCATACTGTGAGGAAATGAGAAAGGCTAGCATTGATAAAGGTTTATGGGACACATTTGTGATATGATTAAGCAGAACGATTTTTAGAGTATAAAAGGTTTTCTATATTTGTCGATTTCCAAGCATTATACACAAATTCTTTGAGTAACTCATTTTTTTTAAATAATAAAGAGAATTTAATCATATCGTACGTTGCTGTAGATCAAACTGGTCTCCTCTGAATCCGGACTGACCTTCGTCTGCCCTCACGATGATTGGCTCGTGCCCGACCTTCCCGTCGAACTGCCCATTGTTCGGCCCGGAGTGCCGCCTCTTCCGCCCCGTCTCTACCTGGTCTCAGTGAAGGTCGGTCCACAAGCCAGATGCTGCGGCCCTCCTCAGCTCAACTGCTGCCTCTTGGGCGATCTGGGAGATTCGGGCAGACGTCAGTTGACCTTCAGCAAGTCCAGCCCCCTGCCTCACATGCCTGGACAGGTGGGCTTCTCGATTGATTTGCATTAACAGTCATCTCAAGAAGTTAAAGTCCGCGTATATTGCAATATACGTATAAGGCAAATACTCTCTCAAAGATTTTGATTTCTGATTTCATAAAATATCTAGTTAATAACATCAAAAAAAGTATAATGACCTGAAATACGCTCATCAGTAAAAGGTTATTTTTAAAAGTGAAATACACAGATATTTACAAACTATGATGTAGAGGAGAACACTCTCCCTTTACAAGAGGGGCCATCATCGTGTGGTCAGGCATTACATGTCTGATCTGGAGCACGTGGAATGAAGGCTTCATGGTGAACGGTATCAACAAGAAATCATGTAACCTCTACTAGTCACCCCGGTTTTCCACTAGATTGGGTACGCTGCAGTGTTCCAAGATGACAACGCCAGATCCCATTGTTCCAAAGAGGTAAATGGCTTCATTTTGCACCAGTCAGGAGACGAGCGCATGGTGTGGCCAGCAAAAAATCCCATTCGTAATGCTATTGAAAGCGTGTGAGTTGAGCTTGGGGACGCGGAGTACCGAAGAATCATCCTCCACCTGCCATCGACTTCAGGTGCTGGAAGAGCTCCAGCAAGAATAGAATACCATTTCTCAAGGCTTCATTGAGAGATTGGTGAACACCATGAGACATCGATGCCTGTCTGTCTGTCTATCTTATTCCCGGTCTGGAGGGCACATCGGCACCCCGACCCCCTTGAGGAACGACAGCGCTCGCTTCCCGTCAGCAAGGACGGCGAGGGAGGGGTAGTCACCAAAGAAAGAAAGGCGAAGGACAGAGTGGGAGGGACAAGTGAGGAGAAGGTGGGAGAGGTCCTCCGGGGCCTGGAGGCAGACGGGGGAGTCGACTAGGCCAATCCGGTGCCAGTAGTCAGCCAGAATGATGGAGTGGCCCGTGCGCAGCTGTGACAGGGATACACTGTCAGCGCGCGAGAGGTCGGGCGCTGGGCGGAAGTGGCCGCCAGGGAGACAGGCGCGGTGCGTGGCCGCATGCGGGTCCAGCGCATAGCGGTGCGTGGCCGCGTGCGGGTCCGGCGCATAGCGGACGAGAGGTCTACTGGGGTGGTCTGTCGGAAGGCTGAGCCTCTCCGGGCCTCGGCGTCGGCGTCCTCGTTTCCGCGGATGCCGCAGTGGCCCGGAATCCACTGCAGATCCAAGCGGTGGGACCTTCCCAGCTCAATTAGGAGGTGCCAGATTTTCCGGCAGGTGGGGTCTTTTTGGGCCGGGTGACCCGCGGAGAGCCTCCTGATGAGCGACTGGGAGTCCGAAAGTAGGCGAACAGCGGACAGGGCGCCGAGGTCCGGGAGGGCCCGGGCGGCTTCAAGGCCACGCAGGCAGGCAATGGCCTCCGCTCTAAAGGAGGAGGAGACCACTCCCGCGGGGTAGGCTAGAGCGCTGCGGAGGGAACCCTTCATCTGGAGGATGATGCCAGAACCTCCAAGTGTGGTGCCCCCGGACGCCGATGCCTCAACTGCAAGCCCGTCGCAAGGGAAGACATACTCCCTACTTCTCCCGGTGAGCGTATCTCAGTCGTTGTAAAAGCGAGGTCAATACCAATTCTTATTTTTATTGATTGGATTTGCAATGCAATGTGGCACAAAACTCAAGATCAAGGTAAACTCTTCAATTTTACATTATTTTGTTGCATTAAAAAGTCGAATATTTTTATTCTTTTCCACAAATAATTTGCATAGTCAAAAAATGTTCCAATATATTTTACGGATTTCTGGTAAACCTGTCATATATAACTACTCATCACAATATAATATACTGCCCACTCAAAGAAATTACATATTTTAGATTAATCCCAGATCAGAAACCAACATACAAAGCCAAAAAAAAACTAAAGTGCATATCAATGAAGATATACAGTGATATAGAACTCCAAGTATGTTAGTGAAACATCAACATTAAACACAAGAAAAAATGAATTATATTTTATATGATGTTGAGTTTACGCACGTCTGTAGAATTTCGTTTTAAAATATTTGAATTTATTAAATTCATTAGCTTTAGTGACAATGTGAAGGTCTTAAGCTTATTTTTTTCAACCTAATTCTTTTCAATTTGCACAGAATTATCGAAGTTTCTCATGATACTGGTTGCCTGTGAAATTCGAGTTGTTAAATCTATACTTGAGTTTGCAACCTCAGTGATCAGTGATGAAATGTAGTTTAGCTTTCTAATTTGTGTCAATAGCAATAAATATACTTTCTCAGTGATGCTATTATCTTCATATCTGTTGTTTGTGAATCCTTGAAGTTCATTCTCATTTGAGCACAATATAGGTCGCCATTATCTGCGAACCGTTAAGTTCTTAATCTCCTCTTCTCCACTTGCAACACTTCCCCATAATTCCATGTACACCTTCAGTCCTTATTCCTGTAAAGGACCTTTTTAAAAAGACCTCTGGTAACAGAGGCATACATTACGGGCTCCGACTGTTCTTGTGAATCGATGACTACACTCCTACAGTTCTTCTACTGTTTCCATTTTCATTAATGAATAAAACTAACGAATCAAATTTGTAATATTATTGCCAATTTTAGACTTTTACTATTTACCATTGTGGCTCATGCTGCACGGGGGCAAACAGGGCAAAACGGTTCCAGTTTGACTAGTAAGAATTATATAAATATAATTCCTAATTATCTACCAGTATTGGGCATTGAAGTCGTTATACAGTTTGAGAAATCGTTAGTGATCCGTTTACTTTTCTCCCAAACTTCCTCACAGACTGACGAATTCGAAATCTCCTGCTTGGATATTGGCAATCTCCGAATGCTCAAGTTGAGTCACGATCAGAGAGGCAGAGGTCGAGGTGTTTTCATACACAGTGTTCAAGTGTCCTACTACGAGGCTGAGACAAGAACTGTCATTTTCGCGTGTAATAGGTAAGATAGGTGTGGGAGATGATAAATTTGTCATTAGAAGATGGGCAAGAAAGAAACTTTTGTAGTGAAAATGTTAATTAAAAAGATTATTTTTTCGAAAAAATAAATAATTAGGTTTTAATGTCTTTGCTAAATGGAAAAACACCTTTGCCAACTTAGTCTACAGTATTATACAATAATCCAGAGTTGAGCCGCAAACAATGAAAAATGCTAAAAAAATAGAGAAAAGCGATTATGCAAATGTCTGTTGCGACTACAGAGTTATTTTTAGATGGATGAAACAAATATCAATATACAGTACATTGCAGACGATCGAATGGTCGAGCTAGGAGTGTCTAGACCGCGAGGATGGCCCAGTCTAATCCCATGCGCCAGGAACGAGAAGAAGAAGAAGGACAAAGAGTTACAACTAAAGCCATCACTTTCAAAGAGCGAATTGGCATGTGATTGCTATAGTAACCGCTCGGAGAACGTCGTCAAGATATTCTACTTGGTCCTTAGGTACCATATACTGTAAACACTATACACTGTACACTAACGCCGTTTGGAAATTTTGAGAAGGTTGTTTACTTAGCCTTGACACTTGAACATATCTGAAGAACGTTTACACTCAAATTGCAAGGGCCCTGGAACATGAAGACATGTTGTTAGGATATATTGACCACTATATCACCATGCTGGTCGTTTACAAAGCAACTGTATTGTATATTATGTGTTTCGCCTTCTGCCATTTTTCATTTGGTACTTGATACAAATTTGTATATGTATATGTATGTTCATTGAGCGAAATTGTTGTATTTTTCTAATAGCAAATTTGTCTTTCCATTTGGCGAATATGATTCTTTATTCAACAAAATAGGTTTCCTATTTAGCGAATATGAGTTTAAACCTTTTGAAAAATGTGTAGTTTTTAATATAAACTGAATTAAACGCCCTTCGTGCGAGAGTGAAATACTTCAAATTATAAAAATTGCCGTAATATTTATATACCACTCAGTAGTTATTAAAAATTGTTAGGAATGGTATTTTCATTAATTATTTTTTGAAATACCTTTTTGTTGCTTATTTAAACCTGAATTTCTTTTCTCCGGCCAGATGGTTGGACAGCGGTTGTTGGGATCGCAGCCTCTTTGTTGAAGTTCAACCAATAGATAATCCGGCCCACTCTTTACGAATATCCTATTCTCTTCTCCTCTGCCTGGCGGCATCGAACGACCCGGACAGTTCTTCGACTATATCCAGCGGTGCGGACCTGCTTCAACACTTGGGTCCTGTGGAGGTGGCAGTGTGGGATCGGGATGACATCTCGGGCTCACCGAAAGCCCTGCTTGAACTGGTCTCGCTTGACCCGGATGATGATCAGGTAAATTGTATTGGTGTTGTGTGCTTTCTGCGTGTGACATTGATGGTTAGAAATGTGGTAACGACTTGAATGCTTTGTAGCATCTCGCATGTCCCTGGTATCTGACGATTCCCTTCTCAATAGAAGCGCAAGACTCAACAACCAAAATCTCAAACCAGGGCTTAATTCAGTATGGGAGTCCGGGATTCCAAGGATTTGAATTTTCTTGCCGGCGTTTCACATTTGTTTATACTGGTGTCAGAGAGCATTTAATTTATCAAAAATAACGTTTGTGACACTTTATTTATTCAAAGATTCCCGATTTTTCATTTATTTTGATTTGCTACATACAGTTAAGCACTCAGAAAACTCTATCCTGTGCTAAATTCTGAGTCCCTGTAGGACTCATTGCGATCTCAACTGTTCAAAGCAGTGATTGAAACAATTTTGCTCTACAACGCTAACACGTGGACGATGACGGAGTCGTCCCAGAGGAAGTGAATCCACTCTTGACAGAGCTGATAGTGTCACCCTCCACCAAGTAAGTACAGGGAACTTGACGACGACACGGAAGTTCCTCCACTTCATCAAGAAGATCGACTCTTCTGACTGCCAACACTGCCCTGGGATAGTGGAATCAACCGACCATCTGCTCTTCCACTGCCCCCACCAGGACGAGTCTAGTCTGAAAACCCTTGGCCGCTCGCCGTACGAAGACAGAACCCGAACAAATCCTGAGATTCCTGGGACTGGTTCGGCCGCACGCGACCCCGAACTACAACCGCCAGAACTTAGAGAGAGAGAGGGAGTTGGATGCTACGCATGAACATTTACTAAGAGCGGCTTATAGCATCTACTGGCCAATGCGCGTCAGGAATGAAGATTTGTACGAACGAGCGAGGTTAACTCCACCCAGTCAACTTCTCCTACAACAGAGACTCCGGCTGGCAGGGCACCTCATATGGTCGGAAGACTATACTGTCCGTAACCAGTACAGCAGGTTCTCCTCTGGAAGCCAACAGAACCTTTTCGCCTCGACCAGGGAAGGACAATGACCTATCTTGGTCGACTGCTTCTTGATGCGGGTGCACCAGAAGGTCGGCATGCTGTACAGTTCTTGAGAGATCGGGCTTTAAGACGTGAAAACTGACGACTCTGCACTTGTGATTACGCATGTTTCTCACACTTCCTAATATGCTGTTTAGTAAAATAATAATAATACATACTTTTGAAAACGCGAATCATTTAAAATAAAAATAATAATAATAATAATTCAATTTTATAACAAATTATTAAATGCCTAATTTATTGTGTTTTCACTAGCAGTTAAACCCACTTTTATCGATTTTATTGATTGGTTTCCCTTCGATACCGGATACTTTGACTTTGTTTAATTGCGTTTACACAAAAACTTTCTCTTTTGTAGCCACTTGTATTTAGTTGGTATGCATTTCGTCTGCTTGTTGTGGGAGCTGACCGAAATTTCCCTCCGTCATGTACATCATACAATCTCTGTTCACCCATTGGCAGAATGTCCAGTTTTCCTTCACATCGGACTGGGTAGAAGATGTGGTTCAGATAGAATTCTTCAAGGAGAACGACCTCCAGGTCAATGTGAAAGAGATTCGACTCTCCTATGCCAAATATTCACCAGTAATTTGGAATTTTCTACCGGAAAAGTGAGTTTGTATTAGGTAGATAAATTTAGCCTATACAATGAAAGCGTCCCTTAACAAAAAAATACGATTCCATCCAGTCGCATACCGTATACGAAATCTCCTCATTCAAAAAATGTTTAATTTGAATTTTGTTTAGCGAACTCGGTTGTCAACTACTATGCGAAAAGACGTTTTTTATTCAACCTACAAAACGTAGTCGTTATTTCAAATTATTTAAATCATTACCTATAATAAAGGAGAGAAATATGCAAATTGCAACGTGGATAAATTTCTGTAATGAATGTGTTTTAGAAAAATGAATACAGATTGCAAGAATTTCATAAGTAGTACTCTAACAGAATAACAATAGTTCATTGAAACACTAGAACAATTGACTGCAACATTCGAACTTGTTGTCTTTTATTAGGAAAGCGCAGAATTTATGTGTTCTGAAGCATTAAATCACCTACCATTTTTGTACTAATATCTGCTATAATGATGCGTATGAATTTGCTTTATCAATATTTATAAAATCGTATTGCGAAACCAAAAGTCAATTTTATCGAACCGTCTCTGAGCATCAGCTACATCTATTGTATATGCTATTTATGAGGACATAATACTCGTACTTTCATCTATTGTATATGCTATTTATGAGCACATAATACTCGTACTTTCATCTATTGTATATGCTATTTATGAGCGCATAATACTCGTACTTTCAGACCATTTAATGAAATTTACGTAAAGTACTTTGCATGATGTAAAGTGGTTTTATTAGGCAAATAAGTAATATCTGTTTCTTTTTAAAAGTCGGTTTACGATACATCTGGCT
Source organism: Nematoplana nigrocapitula (assembly GCA_032274565.1). Lineage (NCBI taxonomy): Eukaryota > Metazoa > Platyhelminthes > Proseriata > Nematoplanidae > Nematoplana > Nematoplana nigrocapitula. The sequence continues at coordinate 15,818 of JAUYWV010164588.1, forward strand.
GTGAGTTCTTTTCGAATTCTCTATCCAGTCAACAAAGCATGAGTATCAAGACGAAGGTTCTCTCGCACTATGGTGGCAGTAGTATGAATGAGATCTTCCAGATCACCCTCAGAACCCCACTTTCTGACATCTCTTCTGCCCAATCCATAAAGTTGGGTTCCCATGAGGATAGGGTGTCCGATGGGGATCAGGATGTAACCCCCTTTCAGGCAGACTGCAACCTGAGGAAGTAGAGGTGGTCGTACGCGGGCGTGATCTCGATCGAGTAAAGCTTTTCCTTACTACTAATAATTTTGTCAGCTCCTAAATAGATCAATCAAAGCGCAGCCACCTTATTCCCAGCTGCACTCAATGTCTTTCCAGTCCATTCACAACGCATCTGGAGGCTTCACTTACCTCGTTTTCATGTGGAAAAGTTGCCGACGAGGGTCCGAGTCCAGAACCGGAAGATCTCGAATGGACAGTTACCCTGCTCACTAGTCAACCACTGCCCAGCTATCCCATCATGCTCATGTCCGGATCCCATGGGGAGACGGATCCGTGGGAATTCACTGGAGGGCCGGAACTGTTTGTGGTGAGTGAACGACGCCGCAACTTCTTGAAATAAGGACTGAGCAGTTCCACACTAACGTTGCGATATCGACCGTATTCGAATTAGAAACAGCAGAGAGCTTACTTTATTCACGTAGCTAGCAGAGTGTGGCATATTATTCGTATTTAGGTTTCGTCTAACGCAGTCGTGAGAGACATGCCGCCTCAGTTAACTTTAAAATAGTGTTTTATTTATTTGATATCTATCAAAGTGTGAGGTCAACAACAACTTACATATGTGCTCTGGTCTTTACACCGTAAATTCTTCATAGATTTATCCGGTTGGAGTATTCGGGTTCTTACGCTGACTTGTTCAGTATCTAGTAGTCCAGTTCTAGCTGATATTAGAATGTACAGAGTGGGGAAAGTCAGATGAAATGTAAATCATACATTTTGCTGTCTGTGTGTGTGTGTGTTTTAGTTGACATATAATTATTCACGGGTCGGAGATCCGTCCCTAATCAAAATCACCCTGGATGGCGACGAAGATGGTACGGATTATCACATTGAAAAGGTACTGAAACACTAAACTATATAGGGTTACAGTATATACTATAGCTCCATTCACTTTGGATTCTGTTCCTATTTCATTCGAAATTTGTTATTTCTTTTTCTCTTTGCAGATTTCATTCGAAGAGAAGGTCAGTTCGGATGTTTTTGCATTAGAAGATGTCTCTCTGAGAATCAACAAATGGATTCATCTACCAATTGCCTGGCCCGGAATCAAACCACAGCTTATTGGTCCAGATCGCTAATAGAGATCAACTACGGAGGTGATTCATTCAATTGCAGTATTATAGAAGTCGTCCTCTTTGTACAAAACATATTAGAGACGCACTTAGGTCACCGCTAATTGCGCTATTGTATAACGATTTTAGTTAGAAACATCTCCCTCTAACATGCGCATAGCTGCAATGAAAATCAAACAAAAATGGTTATAGGTTATATAGAAAGTAAAACTTTCATTGAGACAAGACTTGGAATGACAAATCTATATATAAGTATATAAAACCTTAAATCCTGCAGACATACTCTTTTTATGCCACATTGTTAATGATGCAATGCTACCAGTAGCAATAAAATAAGTTTGAATTCAAATTGCCTAATTGAAATATCGAAATTTAGATTTAAATCAATATTATTGATTAACTAGTGCAATTTCTTTAATGAATTTTAGTTAGAAAAATAGTACAAGTGTTTTCTATCTGCACATTAAGTTTGGATGATAAATGTTGTGTAATAACTTAATACTAAGGATTATTTTGTGTTAATAATTATGAATCATCCGGTATATGTCTGGACATTTCCAAGCATAAATTCAAATATTGTATGTACATAAAACTGCGAGAGCGATTTATAGTTTTAGTGAAATTGTCAAGAACTTTAGTTTTCTCGGGTCACTAATATAAGTTGGAGACTGTAGAGATGAGATTCGACAGAGACTAACAATGGGGCGATCTGCAATGACTGCACTAAAATACACATGGAAAGACCGGAAAACCAGGACTGAAACGAAGAAGCGTCTGGTCAGTGCACTTGTTTTCCCTATTGTCATGTACCGTTCGGAGTCCTGGACAACGAGAAAGTGCGAACAACGGAAATTCAGTGCATTCGAGATGTGATGTAGGATGAGCCTGCTTCAAATAATATTTCAAAAGTCCACAATGCTTGGAATCAGCAATGGCAAAAAAAGACGCGGCCGACCACGGAAAATATGGTTAGACGAAATCAAGGAAGCGACTGGACTACCACTCAACAGACTTCG
>JAUYWV010164699.1:0-26745 GCA_032274565.1 Nematoplana nigrocapitula
CCCCCCCCCCCCCCCCCCCCCCCCCCCCCCCCCCCCCCCCCCCCCCCCCCCCCGCCGAGTCATGGTCCAAAGCGTGGATGAGATATACTACTAGCGAGCCCCGATGGTGTCAGCTGTCGCTTTACTAAAGAGGCTATAGCTTCTCTACAGCTCTTTATCGGTAATGTGTTGCCTCAAATTGATGATTTGAGCATACCGAAACAGGCTGGTGTAGCAGCCACTGATTTTGTGCTCTAATATTTTAATAGTCAGAGTCCAAGAAGGATAGATTAAAGTAATTTGACTAGCACTGCTTGCGTAGGATGGTAATGTCCAAACATTCATTGTCTAATTATATAATTGGACAGTTTTTATACTTGAGTGTATGGATTTAAAAAATATCGATATATGTGGTAATAATACGGTCCACACATAAACAATAGACCTAACTCAAATTCTCTCTATATATGATTGTCGAAATTCAAGCATTAAGGTTATATTTTATGAATGGTAGGTACAGTATATAGAAGTAACTTCACAAGCCATTTGAGGCTTCTGTAAAAAATCAACTTTACTGTATCTTGACAACTTTACAAGGCAGCAAGGGCTCTTATAGCATGAGTAAATTTCTGAATTACCGGGAAGTAATAGTTAATGCATTGCAGACTGTTGGTTACCGTGAATAAATCTACTGAACTCCGAGTTCATCGATTAATCACCGAGCGTTAGCGACAGTCTACCATGCATTAAGTGTTTTATCCAAAGATGGCTATTGGTAGAAAAATCAATGCAAAAGTGTTAGTTACCATGACTTAACTGAATACTTTTTGCATTACGATCAATAACCATTGTTGGATAAGTAATAGTTAATACACGACAGACTGTTGGTTACCGTGAATTAATCTACAGTATCTACTGAACTCCGAGTTCATCGATTAATCACCGAGCGTTAGCGATTGAATTTTGCAGTCGTGTATGAAAGTTCAACTGAGTTACTGGATTTTCGAATGCAATAAATCAAGAGTTAGTGACTTACAGTTTTACGGCAGTATTTTACCTATACGTTTATCAACGTTTATATGAATATATCTATTTTTCTCACATAACAATGACAGGAACATAGCAGCTGAAAATACCAATTACTTTTTCTAACTATACAAACGTGTAATCGTGTGAAATAATTGACTAATGAGATTTTGCCTGCTGGTGTGCGCATACATGTAATTTCCACAATTATGGGAGCGATTAATGGCCACATAACAATCACACTGAAAATGTTACCAGTGTCATCACCAAACTTAAGTGTGAATTGAATCGATGATCAAGCGGATTGCGACAATCATGCCGACAGCTACGTCGAGGTACAGTAAATCAATGCGCAACTTCTTCAGGACGATGTCATCAGTAGGACAACCATCAAACGACGTTGATGGCATACCGACCAGTACGAAAGCCGATGCTCCGATATCGCCGATAGAATGGCGTTCTGCAATCGGTATCAACACTGGACCAAGGAGCAATGGTGTAAAGTGCTCTTCTCAGATGAGTTTGTTGACCGACAATTCGCGTCCTATACACCATATGTCAGACGGCCCTCCGGTGAGCGAAGTTCGCGCCGGTACATTTTGCCAACTGTCAAACATAGTCATTCAGTTATGATTTGTGGCTGCATTTCGGACAAGAGCCGTGGTCCGGTGGCTTGTGGTTCCTTCCTGAAAGAGTAAGCGCGACTGCTGATGTCTATCTTAAACTTCTGCAGGACAAATTACCAGTGTGGATGGAACAACGGCGCTGCACAACGAATTGGAGATGCTGAATGCGTGACCAGGCAACTCGCCTGACCTTGATGTTACCGAGAATGCATGGGGCATGCTGAAAAGGTGGCGGCATTAAAGCCAACATCTCGAAAGGATCTTATTTCCAAAATCAAGCAAGTTTGGATGCAGTAGTTTATGACCGAGTACTGCAAAGAGTTGGTCCGTTCAATGCCACGACGAATCGCATCTGTTTTGGCGGCCAAAGGAGGGTCGACGAAATACTGACAGTCTTGGTGATTTATTATAAATAGTGTGATTTAGTTTCATGTCTTTTCTGAAAATATTTGAATAATATGTATGTGTTCTTTTGTACAAGTATATGTATGATGACATTAGCAAAAATGCTTTTGCACAAATAATATGCTAATATTTTGGGCGGCTGTATTTTTAAAACATTTATTGAATTTTTCTGCATAAAACATATGCAGTGGCGCAACCAGGACCCCGACCAGCCCCCCCCCCCTCCCCCCGATTTTGGCGTCTATTTTACTATATTGGCGCCTATTTCCATAATAAAGTTATACTAGATAAAACGAGATAATTTCACTCAAGGCGGCTATTTATATGATAAAGTTATACTACAGGTGCCCCCTTTCAAATTTAAAATATCGAAAATTATACAATGTGTTGATGTCAATGAAAAATTTTATAAGTTATAACATGATTATAAGCTATTAATTAGTCTATTGACTCCACACAGTTAGTTGACAACCAAAGAAGTATTGCGCTGAGCAATGCAGAATGAAGACTGAATTTAGTTTATTGTTTTTAATCCAAATCCTATGGTTTGCTAGTGGGCACCCTGTAGATAAAACAAAATGTCCAGCTCCTCCATGCTTTTAGTGATAAGTGTGGCGTCGTCTGCATACCGACCAATATTTTAATATATATTTATTTTATCGATGAAAACAGATGATTTATGACTGATTTCTATTCGTGTAAAATTGCTTCGAAAGACTTCAATTGTGTTAACCAAACACTGAACAGAAATCACAACACGCATTACCTCGGAATTGGATACAGCAATTATATGTCTAAAAATAAATGGAGAATTATTATTGACTTCTTGACTGTTTTTCGGTCATGCGGGAATTCAGGGTAGCTCTGTATGTATTTTCTCATTTTCAAACCAGAAGTAAACGTCAATGGTATGTAAATAACTTTTATTTCTTAAAAAAATTAAAGGAAATGTTTACAGCTAGATTTGTCGGAATATTTTTAAAACATTTGCTGTAAAAACCCTTTCCAGTAGCTGTTGAATAAATTGTAAATATATGTTAACATTGACGCGCATATCCAGCGTAGTCAACAACTCTTAATATTTACTCAATTGCAATAAAAAATAAGTGTACTTCGTAAACCTCCACATATCTAATTTAAACAGCAAATGAAAGATAGGGAATATTATATTTTCTTTTTGATTATCTCTAACAAACATTATATTTAGAATCTTAAATGGTGTCGATTAAAATTTTCCATTACATTCAAATTGCCAGAAACGCGGTTATATTAACTGTTAAAAATATAAATAAAAACATTTTAAATTTATCCTGCATAGATTTACTTCGTGCAAATCATTTCGATTAATATAAAACAAAATCATATAAATTTATAGCAAACAAAGTAAAGTAATGTAATTGTATCAGAATGCAGTCAGTGTTTAAAAAAATATAATCAATGTTTTTCAATTTTGTTTAAACTTGTATCTCTATGGACAAATGGGTCCGTTTTGGAATTTCGTATGAAGATGCTTTTGCCGATTCTTATTCAGATAGATGATGCCAGTCACCGGATGGCATAGCAATTAGCGTCTGAGTGAAACTCAATCTGCAACTGCTATTCATTGATTGCCATAGAGTAAAAGTCTATATCGGCTATATAGTTTTGCTTAATTGAAAAAATTTTAAAAGAGCACAAAATGGCCTATATCTGATTAGAAGAATAAATTAATTAGAATATTTAGTTATTTTTTGTATTATTATTTTGTATTTGTCTTACCCATAAATGTTTATTCGAAGTGTTTGACGGATCTTTAAAAACGTATTACAGATAAACAAAATCCAATCCAATCCAAGAGAGCTTCTCCGTCTGGTTGACTTTGCTCTGTAAGTTTCCTACTGATTCAAATAAGCTGTAAAGGGAACCTGTGTATGTGTTAGTAGAAAGCATTCAAAAATATATAATTCACCATAACCTGGCTTTACTCAGCTGCAATAGCAAGAGTCCGAATGTTTCCTGACTCGTAACCAAGAAAAAGAAGTCTTAGAGGTTTTTACCACGCTCATGACATCTGTGTCTGTCGTGAGCTATGTACCAACAAGTGTGTTGATTTTTTATGTTGAAATATAGAATTTTAGTCTCAATCCTTATTGTCTTGATCCAAGTAGCCCTTTGTCTTCCCCTTGCTAAAGTGTCTTTGGTTATTTCAAAATATAAACAGAAAATTGAATGCACTAAAACAACTGGATGATTTTTTGTGTACAGCTCTGCGTTGTTGTGTCCATTATTAAAATAGTTGTGCAAAAATCTTGTAATGTTTCACCTTTTATTGTATTGACTCCCCTTTCAGATCTAAAGTAAGCATTTGAAAGCAGTTCTTGTCACTGTGGTGATAGGAACATTTCAGTGTAAACTACTGTATATTTACATTTATTAAGTATTTCACATATGGGAAAATAATAAAATAATAATAAAAGTAAGGGACAAGACAATAAAAGAAAAGACCACAATAAAAGTAAACGATAAAGTGTATTCCCGACGTTTCGCAAAAAACTAGTTGCCTGTTCACGGTAAAAATAAATAATAAAGAATGGTGTACAAAAGCTAAGTATAAAAGACTGTGAAAATAATTAAAGCACGAATTAGTCACTCAAAAGTGAATACAATTTTTGAAGAATACGATTAGAGATAAAATCAATTTTTACACCAGGTGTCAGATTAACGGTGTCTGAAGACGCGATGAGATGGTTTTCCATGTGTAGACGATGATGGTATAGTTGATAGTAGGGTAAAAATAATTGTAATTTTTATGTATATCGAGACCTGCAACATCTGAAACAGCGTAGTCCTCACAGGTCAGAGAAAGATCTCTACTATGTGGGATCAGTTTCAAGGTACAATATATTGATAAAACAATTTTGTGTCTCAACGTCTATATATGAATGTTCCGTTTCTTCTATAGGATGTTAGGCCTGCGAAAATGGAGCTTGGAAGGAATAATATCTAATATATTGAGTGTCATAAAGAGGTTCATGATCCTGATAAACGCATCTAGGAAGGATGCTGTGGTCGCGCAATATGTAGTCAAAATTTTTAAAAAATTAATAATAATCACTACTACAATAATTTATCAATTTCAATATTGCAGTAGGTGAATTTAACTCAGGCAACTGGCTGTAGTTATTTTCTTTCATCCTTGTTTGTTTGTTATGTTAATCGATGATAGCAAGCAGACTTTGTTTTGTTAAACAAATTTCGCTCTTAAGTTCAGAACGTTTCTTGCAGTACTACAAGAACACCAGCAGCGCTGTACATTGCAACTAAAGTACAGCGCTAACTTAAATATTCCTGGTGCATGATGCATTTGCATTTTGATTGTATGATAACCTGACTAGGGGAATGCTATTTATTACCCCATCCCTTGATGTAAGGGCGAATTTCAGTTGATTCTAGCATGATTATTTTAAGATCACCACGCGATTGTAGACTCCCCACTTGCCTTCACTCGTTTCCTGTGCGGCAAACCATATCACTAACTTTTGCGTGTATCACATTGTCGGAAGTTGCATTTGAGGTCTGATTGTGCTACTCGCTTGTTTACGGACTGAGGAATGACAGGAAGGAACTGAAGAGTGGCGTGTAAAAAGCCATAAACAATAAAATGAAAATATAAAAGTCTAAAAAATCACTTTATATATAGTTTGTTCTTCTTTCCGAACGTTTTTATCAATTCATTATTCTTTATCATTTCAAATTCTGAAATGATTGTATAATTGATAAGGTCAACATATCCTTAGATCAGTTTCAATACTGGGAAAACTTGACAGCTGAATTCATTGAAAAGGAGACGGCCACCATTAATGCGACTATCAATAAGCTCTATGTCACAATCAGAAGATTATGCCCCGATTAGCGCACGACCATTTCAGTGCAGTGATTAAGAAACAACAGTGAAACAAAAACTTAAAATTTATTTATAGCGTAAAGGTTGAAACTCAAGCGCTCGACACAAATTACACTGAAAAATATTCTCACGGAGTAAACATACGTATCAGGCCTTGACTAAATCGTGAATACAACACCCCACTGCAGCTCACAAGAACTGGACCCCTATGTCCCCGTCCGTATTTGGATTGTTTTTCAAATATCATAACACCTGATGAAACATTGTTCAAATTTATATTCAAGTTATGGCCTCTAAGCTCATATAATGAAATATAAAAAAATACAAAAACATCAACTAATATAAGTGAAACTGCATCAAACTAATTAAAGTTAGAAGCCACACTAACGTGCACTATATACAGGCCAGTAGTTATCTTCATATGACAACCTACTTTATCTTATATATATTTGTCAAGTTGTCTGCGTCTGTATGTGTGTTCCGGGTGGGCGGCCGGACAGTTGGTGCCAGCGACCGGAAATTTTGCATGAGGGACCCCCTCAACCCTACGGGTAACATAGGGGGGGGGTGATCGAGGTCGACCTCCGAGGTTGGGGTCGAGGTCAAGGAGGCTAAAAACGGTGGGAAATGGCCGTTTTGGGCAGAAGGAAGTCGGACCATTGGTGCCAGCGACCCGAAACATTGCATGGGTGACCCCCTCAAACCTGCGGGTACCCACTGCTAGTTTGACTAAATTTTTATTTTTAAAACACAGTTAACATACATACAGTATTCACCATTAATCATCATTAAGCATCGTAAGATCGTTATAGAAAACGAGCAGACACATCCCATGTCTACTAATGCATCGTAATAGCGTGATAGAAGTTTCACTCATTCAGCTGCCATAGATTATCGTACACACAAAATTATTGTTTTTAATATGTTCTGATAATTAAAGGTAAAATTTTATCCAATTATGTTGTATTAGTATTATGATAAGGTCCAAAAACCTGAAAGTAGTCAATATTTTGTATGCATGCAATTGCAGTTGAGCACATTTCTCCCTAAGTTCCGAGGTAAATTCCTGTGTCCAGACTCGTTTCACTGCATCCTGCAAACTTTGCGATGAGGTTGGATTCCATTGTGGAACCCTTTGCTTCAAAATCACCCAGCAGTTCTCGATGCTGTTCAAATCGGGAATTTTGCCTGGCCATGGACACAATACCATGATACCCTCTCAGCAGCGAGCAATTTCTTCTTCGCCATAGTTTGATGCACTGAGGCACCATCATGTTGAAAAACATTGCATCCTCTCACCTGCATGAAAACCTTTGGCTTCAGAATTTCCAAAAAGACAGTCCCTTTAATTTGCATTAACCACAAGCTCCAACGTGCTACTGCTAAAATAGCACACCAAATTATGAACTTTGGTGAATTTTTCTCTGTTGGAATTGTAAAACGCTGATCCATCTGATTACCCACTGGACGACGAACATGGCGGACGAAAGTGGAATGTTGCAAAAGGGTCGTTCTATCAGAAAACATTACTCTGTGCCATCGATCAACTGTCCGATGTTTATAGCGGTTGCAGAAGGCCAATCGATCTTTGATTAATTTTTGGCACGCAGCCTCTGCTTTTTAGCAGCACAATTATTATAGGCACGTAATCTAGAATTTACTGGACTCCTTCTAATTATTCGTGTACTGGATATAACAGTATCACCCGAATGAATAAGTTCTGCTTGTACCATATAAGTAGAACAGGCATACGGATTTCTTCTAATGGCACGAACGATACTGTGGTTCATCCGTGGACTGGTCATCTTTGGTCTTCCTTGACGTTTTGGGTAGTCGTATAAAAAGCCAGTCTCTTCCCACTGTGTCTATAGATACACGCAATAGTTGAACAATATCTCGATAGGAGTAGCATTCGTGGTTGAGTATCACAATTTGACCTCTCAAGGCAGGTTGCCGGCGAGGCTCCTCGCCCCGACATGAGGCTACGGCACAGCTGACCTCTCGGCCTGCAAAGAAAGAAAGAAGAAGAAAGCACTAAGCTGAAGAAAATGAAGGATACGTAAGGTTTATCATAAATAGTTTGCTGCCGAAAATCTAGTTTGGATATGCAATACAAAATATTGTATATGGTTTGACTAAGTTGTGGCAGCTAAACGAGAGAAACTTTCAAAAAGACCGTCCATGAAGGTGTACGATGATTTATGGCCAATACTGTAGGCTTTCAAATTTTAATGAAAATACAAATACGCAAAGTAAGTCTTTATGGTTATTCTATTAGAGTAATTATCGTTTTTTAATGTCATGTTAGATCCGTTCTCCACAGTTTTCATGATGTCTTCCGGAACGGAGGGCGATAGGATAAAGAGTAACAACGGTAAATCCTGACTGAATATTCGATGTTCGTATAAGAACAGGGAAGCCTTCGCAAACTTCACTACATGTTTGAACAGATAAACAGATATAATGGATAAGGATAAATAACGAATGCCTTATAAAATGCTTATAGTTATCAATTTTATTCTTTTCTTATTATTTAAAACGAGCAGACACATCCCATGTCTACTAATGCATCGTAAGAGCGTGATAGAAAACAACGATCAGACACATCCCATGTCTACTAATGCATCGTAAGATCGTGATAGAAAACGAGCAGACACATCAAATGTCTACTAATACATCGTAAGATCGTTATAGAAAACGAGCAGACACATCCCATGTCTACTAATGCATCGTAAGAGCGTGATAGAAAACGACTTAAACAAAATTACAAATACGTTGACGATTTACTAAAACAGAAAAAAATTTTGGCATCCAAATTTCTACATTATTGAGCAAACAACAACAGATTTCTGAGGTCGAGCAGAACCGCCTTTGAGATAAATGGATAACAAAAGTCTTGATATCGATATAATTAACGTACATACAGTATATGGTGAAAACACACTGTTTGGATAGCAAGCGTTTTATCAGTGTGTTGTTGATTTCATCTGACTCTTTGTATATTTGTTTAATTGTGCATGGACTGTCTATTCGTAAAGCTAAACTCATCTAACATTTCCTACCTCCCTAAAATAACTCGACGATAAAATGTGGCGCGCATCGTATTTCCTCAAACTGTCATAGGTTTTTTCTTTTTCTTTTAAGACGTTTTCCATTTGATAAATCTATTATGTACCGGTTTGTGTTTTGTTTTAAATAATATTTCCGCTGCGAATGTTAAATCATGTACCCCATTTTGTCTTGAAAATGCTTAATGTGAGCAAAGCAACTCTGCTTTTCCAAATTAAACGATGTGGAAGAACTTTATCGGCTTTCTAGTTTTGTCCGAAATATTCTTACGTACAATGAACTCTATTCCAAACCTCAAACAAAAATACTATGTTACAAAAAACCTTTATGAAAAAAGTTGCATCATTATTTGTCGAAGGCACATTTAAAGATGGGTTCTACCCTTTTATGGCCAATGCCTCATGGATCACCATCTCCCCAAACCATCACGTACTGAACTTATTATACTAGTTTGATTAAATCTTTTAGGAATAATTTAAATGGTAATCGATTTAATGTTTCAGTGAAGTCTATATTTGGGCAATGTTACTATAGTGATTGATATCTACAATGAGAACAATAGCACTGGCAAAATAGAAAATTTTCCCTATCAGCGTTATTTTTAAAATGTAAATTAATGCTGGATTTTAAAAAGTAGCAGATTCGCTTTTGTCCTTCCAAAGCTACTGTATATCTTTCTACCGAAATATCTAAATTAAGTATTGACACAATCTTTATTTTGATTAATGAATTCTCAGCCAGACGCTGATCTTAATTTAACTCATATACTGTACATATCATACTCCCCCGCTTCCTGAGCGACTGGGCTAAAAACAGTATAGCGTTTATCGCTCTTGGCTAGATATCTGCTATTGTATCTTGCCTCCTGAACTTTTTCTAATCAAACAAAAACAAAATTAAAAATTGAGAACAGCCGGTTGGTTGTACACCAATAAAAGTAATTTGTCAAAACCTAAATATACCTGCCAAGAAGTTACGTATTTTAGTACAGTCAGAATCGCGTCGCTTTGGGCTTGTTGCCTGATGCTCGATCTACACGGTCAGAATCGCACCGCACCGCCTTGGGCTAGACTTCTGCTGTCTGAATGGCGTTGCCCTGATGCTCGACATCAATAGTCTGCAAATCCAACCTTCGCCCTCTTGAAACTACCCACAAGCAAGCATGCAGGATTGTCACTGGATGCTTGACCTCTACTCCAACCAAACTGCTCCACGTTTAATCAGGCATTTCCCCCATCAGTGTCAACCTCTCACACCATTCTCTCTCTATGTACGACAGAGCCCTCCGATCTAGCTTTATCCCCTTCTCGCCAGCGTCTTCTGTCGAGCTCTTCCTGGCGCCAATTCTCAGTCTCTCACCCCATCACTCGCCAGCTAGACCGTTTCTCTCATGAACCACTTTACCTAATCTCCCCAATCCCACTCTGGTCTCCCTTGACCAGTCTCTCTCTTAATATCTCCCTCTCTGTCCCGTGTGTCCAATGTTCACGTCTTGACCCTCCCCCATCCTCGTTTTACTGAGGCCTCCGCTCACCTCGATGAGCTGCCCTCGTGTCACCTGGTAATATGGACTGACGGATCTGTACTTGGTCTACAGTGAGTGTATCGCTCACCTCGATGAGCTGCCCTCGTGTCACCTGGTAATATGGACTGACGGATCTGTACTTGGTCTACACTGAGTGTATATCATCATAACGTTTGGCATTTGTTATACCATTTGTATATCATAAAATTTCAAAGATCTGCCTTTTAAATTATTTATTACCTTTGCACGTTGAAACTGCTTTAATGTTTATTTTACTCATTTTGTAGCGTCATTATTTCCTCACTGATTTTATTTTATGAAGACAAATATTCCCCAACCGCGTTGACGCCGGTTGATCTCTTCATTTCAGCAAACGCTTTCGACCTTTGTTAAAAGCTTTGTCATTACTTTTAGATTTCGTTTTATAAAATTTTCGGACTAACTTGCAGCACAATTAAAAGATGTTCCGATGATCGTTTCATATAATGAATTGTTGGCAAATCGGGGTAATAAAATTTACGCGACGGAAATTACAAAATCTATTAACCTAATAAACACTAACATTGAAAATATCAAAGTAGCTACAATTTATAATAATCTCGTCCTGATCATGAAAACACGAATGTGATAGAATTAGTTTATAAAAATTAAAATTTCAAAAAATTAATCACGAAATAAAGGAGTGTCAATTTACGTAAGGCATTTTTTTTAGAAAAAGACAGCTTTCGCCAGTTACAATAATATAGGGATCATTTCAAAGGATTGCTAATGGGTAAACGTTTAATGTAATGCCATTGATATCCATTTACTTCCCCTGAAGATATTATATACCTGCTATCCGCTCAGCATAAAGCAACTGGAATAATTTTATAATATGGCTTAAAACTAAAATTCAGAAATTATAACATAAATACATTTTATTAATAAAGCACTCCAGAAGAAATAACTGGGTTAGAGATGCACATTCATGATAACGAATACGAAAAAGAAAATTCAGGACAATGTAGAACATTAGACATTTAATCGCGACCGATTTTACTCTATAAACATTTTCAAGCAATATAAACAAACAAGCAATAGGTTAAATACAGATTAACAAATACTAAAAAAACAAATACTAAAAAAACAAGTACTTAAAATACAGAAAGTAAGAAGCACCATTATTTGACCAGAGAAGTCTTCAGAGATGGCAAATAATGCTGTTTCTTACTTTCTGCCTGTTTTTAGGTATTTGTTAATCTGTATATAACCTAGCGTTTGAGAAACTGGTTGCGATTAAATGTCTAATGATTGGCCTGATGTTTATTTTCCTTTTTCGTATTCGTTATACTAAAGAAAAGTTGTGATGATTATAGAAGTTTTTAAAGAACGCCTGAGAGTAAAAGTTAAGGCAGAAAACTTTTCTTTATAAGACGAGATGAACGAGAGAAATCTGATTATGAAAGATCAATTCCAGTTTTACTTACTTAATCCTCTTCACTCCAGGTGGAACATAGACCAGAAGTGGAGAAAGTTCTCCAGCTCTCTTTGTTTTGAGCTAACCAGTTGAGTTCGTTCCTAGTCTTGCCCGATTCCTTCATGTCTGATTCAATAATTTCCAGTGGTCTGTCCCCCCTACTTCTTCTTGCTATCAGGCGTTATGCCTGCTGGGCCTCAGTCCTTTCTAAGAAGATCCCTGCCGAAAATTGGTTCGCATCCAGGACCTCCGGCTCAATGAGTGGCCCCCCTAAATCCAGGCTATACGTAGGTCCGTTCACTGTGGGCAGAAGACAATCAGGTGCTCGGGGGTTTTCTCGGTGTCACAGTAGTCACAGTCGGAGTGTTGATGTCCCCCATCCGCTTCCCTGGTGGTGTCCGTTTAAGGGCATCATCTGGATGCCTGAATGGATTTGTTCCTCCGCAGATGTCCCAGCCACTTCAAAGGCCTAGGTTTCATCACTTTTATCGTGTTACTGATGCGTATGCGTTTGTTCACATATTGGTAATGCTCTGATTCCAGTGAATTTGGAGTATTCGTCTTAAACATCTTCATTGAAGACCTCTGAGCTGGTGGTTTTTCAATCTTTTTGTTGGCGCTCTAAATATGGGAGTGCACATATGACGTGTAGAGTTTGAGCAATTGTATATGCAAATTTCGAATCTTCTATGCATGTTAGTTGTTGAGAAAGAAGATGTACAGTATAGCATTTTCTAACTTTTATCATTATTTCATTTGCCCGTAATTATTTACGGTACACTAAAAATGACTGTTAAAATATTTAGCTTTTAAATAAAATACCTTTCTGGTAACATTTATTCTCATTCTGTAGCAATTGTTCTCTGCATTGCAGGAGGATTTCAATGTTCCCTCTTGGACCAAGAAAATTCCGAAAATGGCCCAACCCGATCTGAACTATCTTGCCCCCGAACTGCAGTTAGAGGGAAAGGGATCACAAGCAGCTGACATGTTTGCCCTTGGAATGATCATATGCACCATTTACAACAACGGCAATCCGCTCATTGAGGCCAATAAGAATGCCGTGGTCTATGCCAAGAAGGTGAACGAGGTATATATAGGAGGATATTGCCAATCAATAAACTCAAACTGGACAGTTTTGCTGTTCGCCAACGCCCTGATGACTATTTAGTGTTTGATATCATATTTTTCTTCCTCTTGACGTTATCCCAAAGTGCAACAACAAAGTTTATAGTCGCTTTCAGTTGTCATTAAATTCCCAACTACGGTCATTTGCAGAGAAAGGGGTCGCTACAAGCACAGCTAAATCCACAGCATTTTAACACCCCCTAGTCAGGTATCACCATAGTTAAGGACTGGAGGAAAGGGGTAAAGGTTGGATAAAGGACGAGCCAAAACAGACCGGTACAGTAAATGAAATGGCGAAGGTGGTCTATAGAAAAGACTCGACCAAGTCAAGAAAGGAAGCGCGGTCTACAGCATATGATTGAAATCATATACTGTACATGGAGGAGGCTGGTTAGAGCGAGCTAGTAGGAATTGAGCGAAGAAGACGGGAAGCACCTGATATTTAAAAGAGAATGTCTACTGTTTAGAAATGAGACAGAGGAGTGTGATTGGAGATGGAGAGACGAGGCTATGTACAGCGAAAGTGTAAACTAGACCACCAGACGGAGGAGAGAGGTCGTCATTGGAACAGGGGTTCTGGAAGAGAGGAAGGATCAAGAACAGGGGTTCCGGAAGAGAGGAAGAATCAAGAACAGGGGTTCTGGAAGAGAGGAAGGATCATGAACACGGGTTCTGGAAGAGAGAAAGGATCAAGAACACTGATTCTGGAAGAGAGAAAGGATCACGAACAGGGGTTCTGGAAGAGAGGAAGGATCAAGAACAGGGGTTCTGGAAGAGAGGAAGGATCACGAACACGGGTTCTGGAAGAGAAAAAGGATCAAGAACAGGGGTTCTGGAAGAGAGAAAGGATCACGAACAGGGGTTCTGGAAGAGAGAAAGGATCAAGAACACTGATTCTGGAATAGAGAAAGGATCACGAACAGGGGTTTTGGAAGAGAGGAAGGATCAAGGACAGGGATTATGGAAGAGAGGGAGGATCTTGAACAGGGGTTCTGGAAGAGAGGAAGGATCGAGAACAGGGGCTCTGGAAGTGTGGAAGGATCAAAAAGCAAAAGAGGCATTCAGAGTGTAAATGATGAAACGTGAAGGGGATTGGTTGACTCAGTGACTGGTTATCTATCCAGTTCATCATCACTGCAGGCCTCTATAGTGCTTTGTATATATTGATGTCGCAATTCTCAGAAAAGATTACCTCTCACAGTCGCAGAGGGTCATAAACCACACACTACGATTGCATTTAGAAGCTTCCATCTTGGTGGAGACTTTTCTGTCCTCTACATCGGCAATCTTTGGAGAGTTCCTTTAAAAAAAGAAAAAGTGATCAGATCGATATTCAAATCTGGGACAGACGTAGTGGTACAGCTGAAATTTAATTGTTATTTCACATAGATATATTAAAATAAATAGGTGAAATGATCTGCTAGAATTTACAAGAGCAGCATTGGGATGGGGAGACAAAATGTATTTGATCGGATTTTTTTCTAGAAACTAATGAAATAATATTAGTTCGACAATTTCTCTGCCACAGCCCATTGTGCAGAAGATTCCAATTTTACATCGACTCCATTCGTTTTATTCTAGAGACCTTGACCTTTCACACCCAGAAAGTGAATATGAATATGATTAAGACTATTTTTTAGTTGATATCAGGTAAACATTAACTTCATGACGAATAAAACCTTCTATCTGCTGGCCTATGCACAAGTATTTCCTAATAATCATAAATTTTCATCCCTCGTTTTTGTCATACAATAAAGATAACTGTTTTATCGTTTTTATATGATTCATTTTTAAAACGAACATTCTGTCACATTGAAAAGGAAGGCCGAGCTTTTAAATATTGACCAGTTTCATTACATTTTATTTATTTTACGTATTATGTATGGCGAACTCGGTATAATGCATACATAGCTCTTCTAGCAATCCATTGACCTCCTCTAACAGATTCACGACCAGTTCAGTGCAATGGCTGATCGCCTACCGCCCGCTCTGGTGGAACCAGTGGAAAAAATGATTCAGCGAGATGTTCGATATCGTCCCAACTCCCAACTCTTTGCACTGGTGAGAAAAATGGGATAGAGCACGTAAAAAGTGATAAGAAAATAAAGCTAGATTTTATAATCTAGATAACTAATATTTAGAGTAAGAAGTAAACTCTAATAGAGTTGTAAGGTGAATCACTGGTCTTCTTTCAATTGTTTCTTCTTATTATTATTGTTGTTGCTGTAATTCCTAGTCGAAAGGATGCGTTAGCGGTCCCGTTCTCATGGAGTAAATAAAGTAAAGAGGGTAAGAGAAAGTAAGGAGAGTGTGAGAGAGAGAAGTACGAGACAAGAGAATATGAGAAAATAAAGATAAAAGAAGAAAAAAAGAAAAGAGAAAAAACAGAGAAATCGTAGGAGGTCCAAGGCAACTTAGCATGATGTCGTTGCTATACGAGATGGCGACAGCATGAGGGCTTCTCTTTCGTTTCTCTTTGCACATTATCTGTATCGCATTTAAACTACTTATTTTGCTCCAATAAACCCTTCTTTATCATCTCGACACATTTTTCTCGCTTCACCTCCAATGGGTCATGCTCACCTCCACTACTTTCTCACGAAGTAGCTTCATCTCTGCATCCCATTATTTCCATGCATTTCTTTTCACCTTATTTTTCTTTGTTCCTGTCAAGACTCCCGTTTTATCCAACAAATCCAACATCTCTTCGCTGAAACTAAAGCTTTCACGCAGCTCACACTAGCCTGGCACGCCTTTGGTCTAATAACCACTCTCATCTCCGTGCCTGCTACCTATCCTACTTTTATCGAATAGACGGCACTTTTTCTCATGTTTCATCTTCATAATCTCCCCACCAACTTTATTTTCCTCTGCTTTGCTAACTCATCATATTTTACACATTGACGTGTTCCCTTAGTCTTAAGATACTGTTGTTCAGCCAGTGTCGAGTCATGTGAATTTACAATCTACATCCGCTTTCTTGTTATTTTACACGTTAAATTTAACCTAGGCAACATCATCCTTTTTCACATTAAACAAGTTAGTCAAAAAGGTTGTACTGTACAGTATACCGGAAACCGGCATTAAACAGACGTGCATTATGAGAAAGCCGTAGGGATTTTATGTTCAGAAACTCTTTTATTCCTTCTTGGGAAAACCAATTTCCTAATTAATTATAAACATGGCGATCTGAAATTCACCTGTGAAAATGGAATCAATCTCTTCCTTTCTTATAATACAATTATCCAGTGTTCAGCAAACCTTTATTGGCGTCAGGTCGCATTTTTACGTACTCGTAATGCGCAATGCCACAGTTTAATTTCATATTTATCGGTGACAAAAAATATTAGGAGAGACCCCGGCAAAACGGAAGGTCGGGGCAAAAAGGAACACATCGATATTTCACTATATTGTTTTAAAATATTTTTTGTTTTACTACATTAAAAAAATGCAAGTATGAAAGAAGAGCGTTTAATTTTAAGTACTTCTCTAGCGCGAGAGAGATTTTTATCGAACGTTGTGTATTGTTTCTGTTTTTTTATGTAATTATCATTTTTCATTTGTTGCTATCATTCGATGACGTGACGCACGCTCATTGCCCAAATCTAGGTTAAGGTCAAGGTCGACTCAAACTTTTTAGCAACCACAAAAATAGGTCGTTGCAAGCGTTTAAGGCTGCCAAAGTTCAAACATTTCTATGTTTTACAACTTTTACATTTTGTTAAATTGCTTTTTGTGAATTGTATAATTATTTTGCAAAATAAACGGACCCAATCAATCCTTTTGTGTCTTTACTCTAAGTTTAACTTCATACACTTTATCAAACAAACAAACAAAATAAACTTGAACACAATTTGCTAGTTTTTCGAACTTTGGTTCACAACCTGTGGTGGCTGCCTTGATCAGTTCAGTTCAGTCACAGGATAATCGAATTCTTGTTTTGCATTTGATGTAGTTTATTACAGAAAACGTTTGCTCACAACAATATGTAGAGCTTAACATGGAAAGCATTTTCTTGGCCACCTGGCGAAACTTTTCATGATGCACCCTTTTCCAGAAGACAACGAGCTCACTTGTTGGATGTAATTGTTTGAGGGTGTCATTTGACTGAAATTCATTAGATACAACAGCTTCAATGCGGGAACATCTTCTTCCTTCACAAACTATAACGCCTCTATTTCTTCCGGTTACACAACCCATGGATTACAGATGAACATAAAGACCGTTCTTATACAGTAGATACGTTTTTTAAACTCATTCTGCAACTCCTCAATGCAAGAAAAAATGTTCATAGTTTTAGTATTTTGCGTAACTTCGGTCTATTCGGCCTGCTTTAACCAATGTACAGTATACACATATTCTGAGATCAATAATATTGTTTACAGATTCTTTTACTACTCTACTTTTAAATTTCAAAGCCATTTGTCTTATAT
The DNA here is from genome assembly GCA_032274565.1 of Nematoplana nigrocapitula. Classification (NCBI taxonomy): domain Eukaryota; kingdom Metazoa; phylum Platyhelminthes; order Proseriata; family Nematoplanidae; genus Nematoplana; species Nematoplana nigrocapitula. The sequence continues at coordinate 17,531 of JAUYWV010164699.1, forward strand.
CATTCATATGTGCGGTCTTATATACTTCGTTTCTATAAAGTTTATGCTATCTGTTATTCCTGGCTCAACTTTCACATTCAAATTTCCAAAGTTTCTGAGAACAACAATTAAATGAACTAAATTCATACATTCTTTTCTTTAATAAATTTTACTCGTCTTTGATTTGTATTGCATGGGGTTCCTTTTATTGGCTGTACCTATGATATTACCATGCAGAGATCGGTGAGGAGACAGGATTTGTGAAGGAGAGAGGCACAAGAGAGATCCCGAACATCAGAGTGATCATCAATAAGTACAAAGAATGCAACATTCCACTGTATTTGCGATTTATACACTATGTACAGTAAAGCTTTCGACTGCGTGAATCACAGCTTACGGTCAAATTTGCAAAGAATGGGCTTTCCCAAACACATCATAGTGCTCCTCGCTCAGCTCTATCGAAACCAAATGGCCACCGTCAGAACCTCCTGCGGTTTCATCGGAGCTCTTTCCCATTGCTCGTGGAGTAAGGCAAGGCTGCATTGTATCACAAATTCTCTTTAACATACATGCATACAGAGGAGATTATCAGACATATTACTACGAAGAACTGAGAAGCAGGAATAAAGATCGGTGAAAAAACTATCAATAATCTATGATTTGCGAATGACACCACAATATTCAGCAAAAGCAAAGATGAACTATTGTCACTGCTAACTAGAATTGAAAACCTCGGTTGAAGAAAGGGCCTTCTCCTGAATGCAAAGACAATAAAGATAATATGGTTATCGACTAAAACAGAACTGATTACAAAGTTTTTCTTTACCTGAATGGACATCAGCTCTAAGAGGTCAAGAAATTTATCTAACTAGGCAGGATAAATGATCAACACAGAGGCAAACAGGATACAAAAAATAACCGAAGAATCAACATTGCATGAACATCATTGGAATCAGAGCAATCAACAACCAACTAAAATTACGATCAGCTTTGTCAACAGCATTTTCAATTGCATAATATGGAAATGAATCATGGTCTATCTGAAATAAAGTCGAAACTAAGCTCGTTGCATTTGAAATGTGGACATACAAGACGACTGCTGCGAGTCTCCTGGAGAAACCGACAGCTGAAGATAAAGCCAATCCTATTCACACAAATCGTCTGCATGAATTTGATATTCTTCACGTAATGAGATGTGCCGGCCTGGAAAAGGACATCATCCAGGCAAAGTGGAAGGTACGCGTGAAAGTGGAACGCCAAGAAGAACCTGGAAGTCGTACATCGAAGAATAGGTTGGATGCAATCTACAACAAGCATCTCAACGAAATTCACCGTGAGAGTGGCGTCGATCCGTGAAGGCCACAGCAGCTCGTCTAAGAGCCAACTGAATTAGAGAGAGAGAGATAACATTTAGCTAAAAAATAAAACGTTTTTTACTTTTTTTAATTTTAATATTCATCTTTTTATGAAAAGCGAAACACAACCTTTTCAACCAGATTCGGGATTTTTGCAGGGCAATTCTTCTATTTACTCCCATCTGACTCCCTGTGTTGATTGTGGTTGTAAATCCTCCTGTACCAATTCGTAATTAGTTTTCTATAATCGATTCGGTCTCTACTGACTTTCAACTCAAACTAAAGAGACTGCTCTCTACATAAAATGTCTACAACCTTCTCTAAACTTCCGTATTCCTGCGTTCCATTATGGTTTGCCAAACCTCGATCTTTCAATTGTTGAATTTATTGTTATTGATTTTTATAGATGTTCTATTTATTTCGTAGTTTGAATAAACCAGTCAACAACTTGAATAAACTTGAATTTCAAGGTATTTTATTTTCGATACTACTCACAACTTTCAGAATGTTGAAGGCGACAGTATAGATATATAGTACTTTACACTCTGTGTATATTAGGTGTTCGTTTCATCTTGGCAGTTAAAATTCTTCAATGATTCGCTGATGCTCTCACTGGAAGGGCTCATAAATTTCGACGTCAAATCTCCGGAGGAACGCAGGAAATTTCTTACCAGCATGCTCACACTCATACCGGATTTCCCTAAGGTAATTAATTTTTAAGAGTGATATATGTGTTTTAGATATTTTTTCTTTTTATTTTAGTTTTATTTCATGTTTTAGCTGTTCGTTTTACCTTTAAGAACCTGAAAGATCTGAGATTAAACTGTACACACCCTACTGTATATATACTGTAAGTTAGTTTTAGTTGCGGTTTAATCTTTATTTATACATGAAAATACCTTCCTTCGTTGTGTTAGAAAACAAATTTTATTTCTAAAGGAGGCCCATTTTGTCACACAATCATTGCGTTGCCGCTTATACAGTTGGTTGTAAAACTGCTTTTCCAGACATTAACTGCACCAATTATTTATTGATAGTAGTAGCGAAGGATTCTTTGATAGCAGACGGCTTCGTCAGCTCTTTCGAAGCTTTTCCAGTTTTTCAAGAAAATTCTATAATTTTATTTTAGATTAGACAACAGGTAATTCATGTTGAATATATATATATATATATATATATAAAGCTTATATGATCTGGGATATATCATGGGGCTCTTTTGTCTTTTAACTAAGAGGAAATAAAATAAACTTAGTCGATATTTAAGAATAGGCAAAACACAAGACATTTTAAAATGTGTTATACTGTACTCAATAACTTCTATTGGAAAATTTGACAGCGTCTAATGACACTCAGTGTAGTTTTGCGTTTGACAAGCAGTTGTGTAGTGTAATTCTGTACGTAGCGTCGCAAATGATAAGATAAGATCTGGACATAAATTTTGTTTCCTAATAGGAAGAGGATGATTTCATACAGCAGAATCTATGTACAAAACAAATTTGGAGCTCAATTTCAGCTCTACTTTTGACAGTGAAGGAGGAAACACCCTGCGAGGAATTCTTGAAAACCAAAAGCAAAACGATTCACAAGACAGATAACCTCTAAATCACCAAATTTATTCTTCAAAAAGAAACTAAGCTTATATTTGCAAATACTCCTCCATATAGTTAGCGATATCTAGAAAATCCCAGCCAAAATCACCCGTTAGTCCCCAAAAAACGAAACCGTAATCACCAATAAAACACAAATCAAACTGCAAAACAATAAAATATACAACTAAGAAGAAACCGAAACTATCTATAGAAACAAGCTAATCTGCGCCCGTCAGAACATTTCTCTCTTACTACTAGAACCAGTTAGTCGGAATACAGGTGAAAAAAACTCTAGAGAGAAAGCTTTTACTCTTCATCTAGTAGAGACTATGTCATAAAATTCATGTTGACAAGTTTGGACAACACTTTACATTGGGCGTCCAATCGGGGGAGGTCCCTTTTGGAGTAGGGTAGCAACGATGAGATCTGTTATCCGGCACAGTTTTAAAGGGGTCCTCTGTTAGAAGAAACCATATTACTTAGAAAAGGGGCTCTCTGTTGAAAGAGATCCATGGTAGGAAAGGTCGTCTCTCTGTTGTAAAACAGTAGGAAAAGAGGCCCGTGTGAAAAGCGTCCCCTTCATTGATATTGGTCTAATATATGTACATAAAAAATAAAATAATTTTATCATAGTTCATCATTTGATAAGTAAAGCAGACTAAATATATGCATACATATACAATAATAATCATACCTGTCTAGAAAGAACCAATAATTCAAAAATAAATAAAAAATACAAATGACCTCTATATGAATAAGAACTAAAAGGATATGTACATATGTATAATAAAAAGGGTCCTGTATTAATGATCAGCGGGTCTCCATGTGCCCCCTGCCTTCCCCCCAATCCGAAAAGTATTGTTACCTCACTGCTTTATACAAGAGGAACATACAACAAGATAATAATAATAAGCGTTTTAATTTAGATCATAATGAAAATCTAGATCTAACTTTTAACCAAGCATAGAAACATGAAACATAAAAGAGTAAAATCAATTGGTCTTTTTTTCTTCTTTTTTCTCCTTTCTGTGTTTATTTCTTATTTCTGGTTTGCGAGTATGGTCGTTCTTGGGATGAATGAATTTAATCTTTGTGTGTAAACGTGTAGTTCAGTTCCCACACTTCTACTGTCGAGTGACATTCGTGTTTTCTAACTGTGTGAATTGCCTATTGGCTGTGTTGAGTTTAAATGAGTTTGATATATTAATTTTTTCCGACAAGTTGATAATAAATGTTGAATACGCACGCAGGCGTATTCTCTGGTGAAATTAGGTCCAAACATGTTGTTGTAGCATTGTCACTCCATTTCAGGATGAATTGAACAATCGGTTATATCCCCTTCTTTTGGAGCAAACGAAATCAAACAGTCCGAACTACGACGAGGTCATCCAATGTCTTTCTCTCATTGTCAAGCAGTCGACACCGCACGATTTCCGACAAATCCTATCAGCCGGGATCACTTCAGTGTTTCGTCATGCCAAGAACGTCCACGTGAGTGTTTGCATGACGAGCAGATGGGGCTTGAGTTTTCTCTTTTTACCGTGAATTGTTGTTTAGAGACTGTAACCATTGGAGACCAAGTTCGCGTCTGATTGTCGTCCCTTGAACAATCATATATACAATGTATGTCTTGTGAATTTTTCGTCGATATTTAAACTGTTGTTGAAATTTTGCTGATTAGATGGTATAAAGTAAGAAATAAATCAGAGTAATTTCATAAATGAGTCTGTTATTCAACAAACTCACTCGATACCGGTCAAGAGTTATCAGTAGTAGTGGATTCTTAACACCTCAGCACACACACCCCGACAGACAACATCTCATCAGCATCGCCCGCCAGGTACATGCATCCCGTAAAATCTGAGCGCATATTTTAGCTATAATTCGACTTGATGCGAAGAGCCAGAACCTTGCCCCCACAAAAACATATATCAGCCCTTTAAAAACAAAGTAAGAGTTCCGGAATACCTTCGTCTTTAATGACGTCTACAATGCTGTAAAAAAGTTTAGTTTTCGCTTCAGTGAGGGCTAGTGTCCACCTCTGTTATGTTCAGTTAGTCACAAAGCCTCGCCTGGGTTATATTAAGTATCTTTTCAGTGACAGTATATATCCCTGTGGATAAAATATGTGTCAGAAGAATAAAAGTCAAACGAAAAGTTGACTATAATGATCGACCGATAACTTCTGGGTCATTCTAACTTACACTTGGTTCATAGTTAAAGAAACAGCCGCAAACTGGAGCCCACGAGAGCTTCCTACAGTAGATCTCCATTTTATTGCTTAGTGTAAGTTGATCGGATGTGAGGTTGGTTTGCTCAAAAGAGACTTAGCTATTAAAACGAAGCCTGAAATCCATCTTAAAATTGAGAAGATGCTCACAACGAAGAAACTGCGTTACATATAATCGGATTCCTTCTTGCCTTTTCCTCTATCAATACAGACCCAAGTGGCTATTCTCAACAATCTCGAGCCGTTTGTCACGAAGGTATCGCAACAGGAAATCCAGAAAGACATTCTCCCTATTGTATATTCATGTCTGGAAGTCAGTTCCTTAGAGTCCCAGGTAAGTGTAGCTTTATAACTGGTACTTTCTATAATAATTCCAGTACTTTCGATGTTTTCTAATAAACCTAACGATGCTCAAAATATGATACTAATTATTGTACTTATCACCATAAATATATAATGTCCACGAAATTGTATGGATGCGAGAGCTGGATCATCAGCAAGAAGATGGAGGCCCACCAGCAGGCTGCAGAAATGTGGTTACTATGCAGAATGCTCAAGATTTCATTGGGGGACAGCGTTTCTAACCAAGAGACCTCCTGTTCGTCCAGAGTTTATGTTTAAAGGTATAAACTATATACAATATAAAAAATAGTTATATTTTGGTTCCGCTTTACACAAACCAGAGAGACCTACCTATTTACAGTACAATTAATACATTTTACTATCAACGTCAGAGGTATCAATCAGGTGCTTGGCAGCTTTTGCCTACTATAGAGACAACTGGAGAAAGCTTGGAGAGTAGTCTAACTAAACCTGTAGGAGTGTTAAGGCGAAGGTTTACGAAGCCCACGCGATTAGTCAAGTAAACTTTTCAGTGAATTTATTGCTTTTTGATCAGCACAGACTTCCGTTACTTGAAAAGAAAGAGGAAACCAAATGCAAATATTAGCATATTTAACAAGACATGTTTCAAAAACATGCTTAGTCATAGTTTGTGCGGAGATTTGGCCATACCCAAATTGATAGAATAAATAAAATGAAAAGCTTTCGTTGGGTACTAAATTTATTACGCAGGACGTTTCGAGTATCTTTGTCAAAGCTTTTAACTTTATTCATTGCTTAGTCATCACTTAGTCAAAAATACAAAATGTGGTAGCAATACAAGTTAAAGCAAACGAATTATAGTTAGAAGAAGTCACTGTGAGTCGAATTTGATTAACGTTTTTCAAATCAACAGACTTCATTTCGCTAAAAAGTACTTATTCAGTAATTTTTGTTGTTTTATTTTATAGACTCTCTCCTCTAGTAAAATGCGAAATTGCTTCTGATTTCCTCTACTTCCTCCAAATAGCGTATATAGAGATGTGGGCTATATGTGGAATAGCAAATGTCTGCTAGTAGTAATAGAAGAAGGTTGCTCTGCATTTATCTGAAAGTAGAGAATACTATACGTTTGATAGCTGATATGACAGAGAGTCTTTTGGGAGATGAATCTCGTTCTTTGAAAAAGTATTTTACTTTTCTAGATGAATATATAAAAGTGCAGTATACCCCCAATTGATGATTATTTATTTATCTGCTACTATATATGCGTGCTTTATATGTTTTTTTTTTGCAAATTTCAACCAACTGTATAAGCTAACCGAATACGGGTACTGGGTGGTACGTACGTGTTCAATGTACAGTTTATATAGTACTACGCGCACGCCTATTTTTTCTCGTAGAAATAGCACTTTTTATTGCATTGATAAATTGGTGGATTCATCTTCTTCACTTACACGGAGCAAGCTATCTAGTCATAGGCCACACCGTGCATAATTTGGTTAAGTAGATTGGAGTGATGTGATGTGCTTTTCAATTGTATGCTTAACTGTTCTATAACACTTGGCGAGTTATTGATGGCGTCTTTAATTTCTTTATTCAAAGTCAACTAACACGTTACTAAACCTTCCAAATATCTCAGTTCAAAGGCATTTGTTAAAACGCTTATTTTAATACAGGGTGCCCAACAAAAAACCGCAAATTTCAGATAGAAAGAAAAGAAGTGCTGGTTTATTAAATATACCTTTTATAAAACAGACACACAGGATGTGACAAAATCGTTGAAATATACGAAGTTGGTCAGAAATGTTCGAAATTTCATTTACTTGAATTCAGCTTTTGCGTGATTATTTAACACCATTTGGTTCTTTGAAATAGGTTAATTGCTGTTTGACATCGAGATTGTATATTTCATTGATAGCTGCATATGTTGATCAATTTTTAAAAAGATATGTCGCAGTTAAGCGCTGTGTCAACGCAAGATAATGGTAATTTTCAAGACTTAGCACCCAATAACAAATGCGATGAAATTCTACCGCAGTATTTTGGCGCTATTAGTCAATGCCAACTCAATGGTGTGGTATCAATACTAAAGAGAGGGCCAAGAACCTGCAAGTGTGGTTTTAGTACAGTATCAAAATTTGATTCGCTAACCAGAAGATCTGTGGTTGATCCTACTGTTAACCAATGAACTCACCTGTAAGAGGCCATTTTAGTCAAAGATCAATATTATACGAAAACTGGGTTTATCCAAATGAACAGTGTGGGACATTCTGAAGAAATACATGTTAAAATGCTATCGTAATGTGAAATTGACGTCATTCGAAATGTGACTTCCGCCTGGATCCGGCGCTTGCATATAAGTGTGTTGAAGCTCTGGTGCAACATTTTGAAACTTTCTGACCAACTTTGTATATTTCAACAATTTGTTACAGTCTGTGTTTGTTTTATATAAAGGGTATATTTGATAAACAAATATTGTTTCTTTCAATTTGAAATTTGCGGCTTTTGTTGAGCACCCACCCAATATATTCAAAAGAATTAATTATATTTACAAAATCTGCTTCGCATAGTACTGGTCATAATCTTAGAAATTTCCCGAACCGAACAGCTATTCAACATATGTATACTTAGCATGTAATTGTTTTAACCATTTTAATTTTCAAGAGACCTGAAAGTTAACACAAAGAACACGAAAACCTAAAACAAATACAATATATTTAAAATGCACGTTAAACATTATGATAAGAAATTGTAAAGTTACTACAACTAAAAGGCATTGAATAAAACAGAATTTGCAAAATTTGTACCGCACTTCAGATGTGAGGCTAAAGAAGACTGATTATATAGAAATGTAATAATAATGGCGGTTTAGACAAAAAAGAAATATATTTCTTAAGAAAATTAAAGATATAATTTACTTCAGTTGATGTCTATAAATAATCATTTGTCTCTATACCAACTTAATAAACCAAACAAAATCCAATGATTTTAAAACATAAAAATGAAAATGTCAATTATATTGTAGTCGAAATTAAATAAAAATATATTTACAAAATTATCTTGTGACTTCGTCGTTTGCTCTACAGATGTCATTTTCAGTTAGCTTTATCTACATAAATCAATTAATTTGCATTGGTATGATAAACAAGCAATTTCGTCTACCAATCACGTGATCAACAAAGGAGTAAAATGAATTAACTTTAACCAAAATTTGATGGACAAACTTGGAATACTCCGCAATCGCAGTTTTACCTACATTGTATAGTTATATTTATCTTTCCATTTTTATTATACCGATTTTCTATCAGATCGATTGTATTTTATTAATGTCTATATCTATATGTACCGTGGCCCTCTAATACGTATAGGTGACCATGGACTTCCACAAATCTCTATCCTTGCAGATTTTCAACACATTTCATACTGTCAAGCTTTCCATCTGTTCCTCTGGTACTTACATCTGCGTCCATTTTCTAATATTTTTCCAGTATGTTTGACGAGGTCGTCCTCTTCCCTTTTCCCCCCATCAATCATGTGAAGATATCGTCCAACATTCACTTCCATAAGTTAGAATGGAGTAGATATAACAGCGTAGAATTGTTTTTCCTTGGTCAAATCGCATTCTTCCTATCTCTCAATACTCTCTTTAACTTCTGTAAAATACCTGCTTTGCCACGTTGATCCTTCTCTTGATTTCCGAGTCACATTTGCCATCTTCAGTGATCAAGCTTCTTAGGT
>JAUYWV010164700.1:0-18170 GCA_032274565.1 Nematoplana nigrocapitula
GCTGACGGAGGATCCCGTGGCGGTGGCCTCGTATCTGCGGGAGCTCCGGCTCCTCTGACGGGGGTGCCGCCTGATCCAATCCAATCCAATCCGGACACGGTACTTAGAGAAAGAGAGAGAAAGCAAAGTTAGAGAGAGAAAGAGAGAGGGGAGGAAGAGAGGAGAGAGAGAGAGAGAACAGAGAGAGTGTGTGTGTATGTGTGTGTGAGAGAGAGAGTAAGAGAAAGCAAGAGAGAGAGAGAGATGGCTAGAGAGAGAGAAAGAGAGAGAGGGGGAGGAAGAGAGGAGACATAGAGAGAGAAGAGAGAGTGTGTGTGTGTGAGAGAGAGAGTGTGTGTGTGTGAGAGAGAGAGATGTGTGTGTGTTAGAGAGAGTGTGTGTGTGAGAGAGAGTGTGTGTGAAAGAGAGAGGGGGGAGAGAGACAGAGATAGAGAGAAAGAAAGAGTAAGAGTGAGAGAAAAGAGAGAGAGAGAGAGAGTAGGAGAGAGAGAGAGAGTGAGTGAGAGTGAGTGAGAGAGAGGGGGACATTGATGAATAAATGTTTCCAATTATATGAGTGAGAGGAAATATTAGATACAAAATATCGTTATGAAATCTCAAAAAATTGTAATACGATTATCCATCCATATAATGTTTCACAAAAAGCATACTGCGCCAACTTGGCAAAGATTTTTGGCGTGACTCTGTTTATTTGTACATAAAGATTTTTCTACATCTATTTGTATACTGTATAGTACAATTCGGGAAAACGAAACATCAGCTGAAAGAAAGGGAAAGTTATTTTGGAAAATAATAATTCAGATTTTCAATGTTACGTATGTACAGTACACTCTGGGGTGGGTAAAACTTTTGTTTTTGTTGTACTTGAGGACGGATGGTTCTTTTAAAGGGCCTTTACGTATCCTCAACGGATGCATGCTCAAAACAACAAGATTTGTGAAATAATCCCCTGAGGAAGTCCATCCCGCATTCGAGAGCCTTAAAAAATTAGCTTTACTGTTTTAAACCATGCTTAAATACATATGCGTCTACTCATGATGGTTAGTGAGACAGGTTTACCACATCGCTATATTGAAGTAAAATGAATCATGGAAACACACGAATAGCACTTATAGCTAATTTAGCAAAAATATGCCACGGAATGGCCGTGGGTGCAGCCATAGGAATGTCTATCTCGTCCAACTGTCCCTGTGTTCACATCCATCTTCGCACTAATTCTCACATGCTTTCCCACTTAAACAATCATTTGACTCATCCATCCAGGCTTTTTTCAGTCTCCTTTTTATCTCTATTCATTTCAGTTTCCCCTTAAATGATTCGTTTTGAGCAACGGTCCACCTTTCTGTAGAACTGTGATCACTGCTCAAAGGTATTTGAGCCTTCCAACTTGTTCAAGGTGGTTTCTTACTAGACCACAACGCTATTCTTAGAGCTAATCTCCATTTTTGTTTCCACAGAACGTACTGAAATATGTAGTCTCATTTTTAAGCCAGCAGAAGTCAGTAAATTTACAACCGTAGCTCCAATTCGACGATGTAAAGGTGGCGGCTGGGTGTGCCGTAGACGGGACGACTATTCGACGTATTTTGTGTAAAAGATCACAGCCAGGACGGCCACGAGGAAGCACATCCCCAGCGTCACAAAGATGACATTGAGCACCAGGCGGAGTCGGGGCACCTGCAAATCTTGGAGCTGTCCCAGTTCGCTGTCGTTGTGAATACGGCGATCCTCCAGAAAGGTGATGATCTTATTCAACTTGCTATTGGTCCGGGGGCGCAACAGCTTGGGCCTCCTCAGCTTTTTCTTCTGCCGGCCCCGCCCCCCCGACGACGACGACGACGGCTTATTTCTGGAGGCTCCGTGCGGCGGCTGTCCGGCCCGAGCGGCGCAGGAGGCCTTGGACGAATGCTCCTTGGGAATCCGGCTGAACCCGGAGGAGGAGCTCCGAGGTGGGGGTGGTGGCGGTTGTGGATAGTCCAAGGAGGGAGAGTACTGCAGGAGGACTTCCTCGTCGAAACTCACAACGCAGTTGGATTTGGTGGTTGATTTCGTCGAGTAAGCGACAAGTGTCCTATTATCCTCCTCCTCCTCCTCGTAATCGCGGCCAGATCCGGGCCCGCTCTCGACGTACTGATCGCCAGCCACCACGAGATAGTCCACCTCGCTGGAGGCGCTGCTGAAATCTTCCCCTCTCTGGAGCCTCTCGATGGTGCAGGGACCGGTCTCCTCGTAGTCTGTCATCCGGCAAGCTAAGAGGGGATGCCCCAATCGAGGCGCTAGAAGTTAGTCGGCATTCAACAATCTTTACAGTACACAGCTGCGTAGTTCTTCAAACTACCCAAGTAATCGGCAGAGAGACACGGAGACAGAGAGAGAAAAGAGGACTCTATAAGGGAGGATTTAATATTGAATTTTCTTCTTTCGATCTCTGTGTTTCGACGATGCAGAGATGCATGATAATAGGTGCGGTTGGAGCAATGTAGTTATAGTACTTGTACCTTCGTCTACTACTACTACTACTACTTCTTGACATCTATCCAATCAATTTCGCTGGTGAAGCGCGCCTAGCTCAACCCCCCTCCGCGCCGTATTTTTCCCTCTTCCTTCAGCTACTAGAACGCCGAAGAAGAACAAGCCCGCGAAGACGAAGTGTATATACTGCAGATACAGTATATACATAGGTACAGAGTTCTCAAAAAAAACTATTGATTATGCCTGCCCGAGAGGTGACTCTCTAAATCTTTTTCGTCTTCGTCTAACGTTAACTGTACTTATCTGACTGTTTTTTAGAGAGTTCGGGACGCTCGTGGAGAGTTGAGTTCAGTTCAGCTAAATGGGGCGGGGAGGGGTGAAGCTGTCATGAGACGATGAGCGGCCTCCTTCTGGCTGGGTGTGTGTCTGAAATAAATTATCGAAGACAAAATTCGGGCCTCCCTCGTCTCTCTCTTCTGACAGGCCCCACGCTCAAGGCTGCCCTATATTCGGTAGGCGGGAGGGGGGGGGTCGGTCAGTTGAAGAACAAGGGAGAAATTCCTCAACGGGCAAATCGACGCACATTAGGATGTAGTGTACTGGGGGGGAGGGTTGGTCGGTAGAGGGCTCCCCAGAGGGACACTCACTCGGTTTCGACCGAGCCTTGCTTGCCTGTCTACATCCTCACCTGCGTAGAGCAAATGTTGACCAAAAGGGACATCGTCGAAATGTCGAGCCAGAGAGAGAGAGAGGATGTGAAGACATACACGTGGGGGTGTGTGGAGGAGGAATTAGGAATTACCAAAAAGGGTCTATGTCTTTTAGAGTGAACTATCTATAGAAGACTAAGTTCTATCCATCTCTCCCCCGCTATTACAGCTCAGTGCATGTAAAAAGTTCATTAGTAGAAAACAGAAAAGTAGGAGATTAAAAGTAAGAGTGAGAAAGAATATGAAAACTGACAAAGATAAAGAAAAAATGCTGTTTGTGAGGCGAGAGGAGAATTAGAGAATTGCAATCAAGGAGAAAAAGATAAACAATAAAAAATCGGATATACAAAAAAGATCAGCAGCCAGATTGTGCCCCTGATTGCAGGAAATGCGACGATCCTAAAGAGACAGCAATCCATATCGTCCTTCATTGCCCTGATCATGAACTTAAAAGAAGAAATTTACTTGGAGACGTTCGGGAGAGGAGTGTACTTGTGACGGTCCCCGTGCAGGCATAGGAGCTCCTGGAGACCCACCTTCATGGCTCCTTATGATTCAGCAGCGGACAAACAGGCGACTCTCGGCAACAAAGAAGACCAAGAGAGAACAATTTGGACCATGGACACGACGATGGCTAGGATCAAACGGAAAGTAGGAAAGACTGAAATCCAACATCCAAGAATCGCCCGGATCTACGGCATGAACGGAGAGCTCTTCAGCACCAAGGCAGAAAACCCACTCAGCAGAAAGGAGCAAGTCCTAATGAGTCGGCTCAGAAGCGACCACCAGAAAGATCTTCTGTACAGGTAGAAGAAGACGGGACGGAGCGAGACCGACGTCTGCAGACTCTGTCAACTCGACACCGAAACATCCGAGCACATTATGGGACAGTGCCCAGCTTTGCGGGACCTATACATCGAAAACGGATATCCGACGGAGGTACTACGGACGGCGACCAAGTGGTTTCGACTTTTCCACAAATGGAAGCAGAAGGTGGACAACATCGCCTAATGACAACAACAGCTTTGGGCTATTCAAGGATACCAACAATGTATCCCTTGATAACCAAATAGGCAATATTAAATGATGTTTTGCAGGTGCTCTTTGGCCGTCCTTGGCGCTATTATGATAGCAGTCTGACATGCAGAGTCTAACCCTCACCTCACTTGATCACCTTTTCCAGTGCCTCTACGCACACGGTGTCCTGTGGAACCACCCTGGGTGGTGGTGCGAATACACGAGGCTTCGGGACATCTTCTTTAGGCTTGAGCATACTGTACAGTATGTATAGTGTTATGTGAAAATTGGACTTTTTTAAATAAATTGCGACGACTCTTCTGAGGTTCATAATGCTGTAGAAACTTGGGTATCGCTTGTATGATGGCTGGTGGAACTCGTTTGTTGCATGTTAATCACACAGCCTCATCTGGGTGATATTAAACGGTTTAGCATCCCTTCTGAGATACTATTTATGCCTAAGTGGGTTTTCTTGAATAACAAAAACAAAATGCATTTAACATCGTGAAGGATTTACTAAAAAGAAGGCGAACTTCTGGGAAATAAAACGTAGGTAGCTACACGTTGGAAAGAGTATACTACTGCAGTGATGTTTACCACTAACAAGCTATAATGTTGACACGACAGTTTTGACAGAAGACGTAGATCGTAAAGAGAATGATGAAGACTTTGGTATGCTAAGATCTGAAGTAGAAGATGCAGTTAACAAATTGAAACCATGTAGTTGTCGACATCTTTTGGTTGCTGAGCAATGGTATACTTATAACGGGAAAGGGGCCAACCCGATGATCGGAGTCAATAACGCTACCAATAACAAAAAATGAGTAAGAAAGGCATCGACTATCGATGAATCGACTTATCACCCACGCAAGTAAGGCGCTGCTTACAATCATTTCTTAATCGAATCAGGCCAAAAATTCTTTTCTTGCTGAATCGCATTACCGTGGAACAAATTCTAAATCCACGTTTAATTTGTGAAAATTTGAGGAATCCCCCAAAGTTGGTTTTCCATACCTTTATTGATTTTAAAAAGGTTTTCGACTGCGTTTGGCACGAGGCATTGTGGCATACAATGGAAAAGCACATCGGGAAAGGCATGACTGCATAGTTGGTTCAACAACTGTACATGAGAATGGAAGAACAATAGTGAGTGGTTTAGGTCTACCGTTGATGCCAAATAGTGATCCAAGTCAGAGGGGTTGATGCCAAATAGTGATCCAATTCAGAGGGGTTGCACCAAATATTGACTATAGATAATGGAGGCGGAAACAATTCGTTTATTTTAATTCAAATATATAAAATGTGCTGAATAAATTTCATTTATTAGATATGTCTGTGATCACCTTTCCCAAAATTTCTCTATATATATATTCCTAAATCAAAGTAAATTTGACTATTTCTATTTAATGACGACGGATATATTTGAATTTAAGGCACAACGAATTCAATGCTGCCAAAATATCATTACAGTATATGACCGACATAGCAGTTTAAAGAATTTAGTCGTCACTGACGAAAAAAGGTTTCATGAGAACCTTCTTTTAAATGACATGACACGAAAATCGTGGGTGGGTACGACGGTGACAGTGCTACTGTTACAAGAAGGACTCTGTCCTCAAATAAACTTTTGTTATTGGTTGTAATTATTTTTCTGGTGTTAATTATTTTAAGGTATTAGATCTCTTTCATAGATGAAGCTATGGAGACATTTAGCTCATATGAACTTCAGCGCGACCGTCAACCTGTGACATTGAACAATTGTATACTTCAACATGACAATGCAAGACGGCATGTGTCGAATCAAACGAACCAATATATTGCAAACAAAACTGCAATCGTTGAAAACAGTCCGCATGTTCTCCTGATTTACACATCTGTGACCGGCGTGTTTTCGCGAAACTGGAAATGAGGATCAGCAAGAGAAAATTGTCCACCAGAGAAGAAGTACAGAATTACCTGGCAGAAGAACTACCATCTTTGACAGGTGAGATAATGCGTCATGAAATGGAAAAGCTGATTGGCCATTGTGAAAAGGTGATTGAAGAGAATGGCAATTACAGTATATATAGTCATTTCATTAAATACTCGTATATTGTTATCATATTTATTATCATTATTAGAATAAACAAACTTTTTTCCCGAGTCAAACTATATTTGCAGAATTGACAGACTCACAGCAGAAAACAATACTTTCATCATCATCAATCTGTTATCAGAAAATGGACAGGTACTACCATTTACAGACATGTTACCTTTTCCTTGTCTAGTCAATGTTTCATGTAAGGAAGAGAAACGTTGAAATTATATTATACATTTCATTTTTTCTGCACTACAGTCGGGTAAGTAGTCAAGAAATCAAAATACTGTATATTGAAAAACAAAAACTACTTGAATAAGACAAGACAATTAAGTTGCAATATTTTAGTTGTCTGAGAACGGTTTGCTAGCACTTTACACGAACTGCACCATTTGCATAGTTGTTGCTCAGAGCAACAATGTAGCAGTTGAACTAGATTACAAAGTAGGCCACAATTGATGTGAGCATAGAGCATAGAGCCGCTAGTAAACCTGCGTAGCGGTACCAGGCATGTTGAAGTCATTTATCATTCAGGGTATTGAAGCGAAAAGGGAACAATAAAACTTCTAGAGCTACTGTATATCAGCTCTGGCGGTGCAGAAGTTGTAGGAACTCCTCAGTGAATCTCATCAGTCTACTGGATTGTCAACGAAGAAAAACGAATGTTCTGTATGCATATCCAAAATTCCTTGATGCGTGACAGAGTGGTTGTATACGTTGTCAAAACTAAACCAACTACAATATCTACGTACATATACCTCACGTACAAAGTAAGTGATGGGCCGAAACAGGTGAATTTCCAGTTGTAAATTTGCGCAACACAAAGGCCAAAAACGGCAATGATGTTCTCTGCATAGAGTATCAGCGTTCCATGGTAGTTGTTGAAATTTTAGATGTGTTTATCGGTATTCCGTTCATTGGGAATATCTGTGCAGTATTTATTTGCGAGAGCTAGAAAATCTAAAAAACGGATTCAGATTTCTAATACTTAACTCTGACGGTATAGTGTTGGCGATCCTTTTCATATTTTTAATAAAAAAACATTCGGTCAATTTAAGGCATATGCGAGTGATCGGGTTAAATAAAGGGACACATTTTCACTCACCACAATTGCTGTTCTATCGGGTTTTGGAAAAGTAATAATATGCACTTCGTTGATCTTGGCAAGAACATCCAGGTCATCCGAATTGAGTTGCGTGTCTTCTGACGTGCTCGAAGTGGCCTGATAATTTCGAGCTAATGTATTCTCTTTTCTCTTTTTGTTTCGGTCATTCCGTACGGCTGGATATGAAAAAATGTTTCATGTAGTATAAAATAAAATGTCTAACATGACTGAATTGTATAACCGCACATTACGATAAACACTTTTAATTCTTTAAATAGAAAAGTGAAGATATAAAAAATTGGCATCATTATTTTACCTGTGTGAAAAATTCTAACCCCATGACAATACACTGCTGATACAGCTCATTTTGCAGATAATAACGCAGGCTAAGATTTTATTACATTTTGTAAAATAGGTAAACAATCAGTCAATGAATAGTCAGAGTGTCAATTGTTCTTCTTTAGGAATTTAAAACTGGAGACCTTGACCAGCGATACGCCTTTCCTCTACAAATGGTCAATTTCCTCCAGACGTTGAAAAATCAATAAAATCGAGTAGATTGTAGTGCTGCAACAAGAGCCTAAATGATTCAAAATATTTGTAAACCGTGTACTGTATATCTTTTTCGTTTTGGAGGTAGCAGTCTTCACAAACGTTCCTGTCAGGCCTACTGTAGTTCTGTAATCTCTGAAGAGATGGTAATTCGGTTGCGTTGGCTATTGTGTGAAGCGAACAACCTCCAGTAGTAACCAGAAGGTAACTGATGTCACTTTTCTCCCTTAATTTCTTCGACTACACTGAAATACAAGCGTCGTTAGCGCATAATGCATCTGTTTCTGTCGGCCACATGAAAAGTGCTTTGCAATATATTCGGAGTCAGAAAACATCGGTTTTATTAGACTAGTAGTTTTTGAGGTAATTGCGCTCTACCACGCCCACTTTAGTTCGGCTTTCATAGCCTGCTCGTCCCTATTGGTGCATGATCAGGTTGCTTTTGCTCTATTTGGCCATTGGTACTCTTCTTTGGGGGAATATGAAGGAAATAAAAAGATAAATTATTACAGCGCAAGATCAAGGCATAGTTATAAATAATACGACAGTAGTGGTGGTCTATTGTGAAAACATTTCACTACTGGTCAGAATATGTGGAAGCTATGACGCGATGGTAGCACATATTGTTTCTGAGTGCTCTAGGCATGAAGACAGGACCAGGGGCCTGTTTCATAAAAGTTTAGGAGCACCTAAATTCTATCAACTAATTTTAAGGACCAGCTAAATTTAGGAGCAGCTAAATCTAGCAGTAAACCCCACGTAAAATACGCAATAAGATAAGTTTTATTCTGTGACGTCATAATTGTGGCTGACTTTAGGAGCTGGTAAATTACACGGTTATGGTCGTTCCATATAATTTAGGAGTTCCTAAACTTAGCTGCTAAATTTTGAGTGTCAAGGCCTCTTCCTAAATGTGGGCAAGTGAGCAAACTGACAATAGTTTCTCTACCGCGTGCGCATCATACCAACAACATGCCTCGAACAATCTATTGTTATCTCATATTTCCCACGGGCGCCCTCTGTTTTGTAGATAAATTACACTTGCTACATTGCACAGACCTCCTCGTCTGTGTATAAAGGCCCCGTGTTGTGATGTCAATTACCGCTAGGGAACTATTCTCATTGGTCTCTTTGATTCAATAAACTTTATGAGCTGATATTTAGCAGTGTTTTATGAAACAGGCTTCAGTTGAACAGCTATTTAGGAGATCCTATAACTGCTAAGTTTTATTAAACAGTCGCCAGGTGACGATAATAATCCGCTGAAAGCTTTGGGGAAAATGAAGATTTGAGAGATCTGTGTCCGTTTCTGACACATTACTGTATATCCCCGGCCCCTAAGTACGAAATAGCACTCTCTCTTGGGAACAGCAGGAATTTTAAAGAAAGGGCTTAACAGCTAGATCTGGAATTAAAACTGAAGGTTGCTGGTTGTGACACGCTACTTGTGCAAATTATAATCGGAATGTGAGATCAGTCTTGAGAAAGAAAAGATAATATTAATTATTATATTACCATAGTTAAGATATAAAATAATGTGAAATAATGAGAAATTTGTTCTTCATTTACAAGAAGTACCTTACCATATAAGACTTTTAAAAGTGAAGGATTGAAAATGATAACTTAGTTGGATTAACCATAATAAAATTTATTAAAAATCACAACATTAGACCTTTTTTTGGAATGACCTTCAAACATCCAATGTATAGTGCATGAACGTGAATCGAAGAAGTTCATGTAAGTTAGGTAAACTTCCAATTATGAGAAATCCCAAACAAAACAGAATTTGTCAAAGTCGTTGACGTATTTGGCGTGGAGTATTTTGTTTTTCTTTGACCTTCGTCTTTTCATCAATCCAGTTGCGCCACGTCAAAGATTGTTGCATTAGAAATATATATAAGAAATTATACTCTCATAAATTTATTTATACGAATATTTTTGATTCCGACATAATTAACAATCTGATTAAATCATTAAAAATATTAAAATTACCTTCACGTGACATTCCAGTAGTGTAACACTTTTGCAAGCGACAAAACTGACACCGATTTCGTGTTACTTTATTGATGATACAATTTCGGTCCTTGGTACAGCTGTACTCTAGATTCTTCTGAATTGACCGCCTGAAGAAACCCTGGAATTGAAAAGTTGGATTTCTGACGTTTTAATAATTTTGGGTGAATGAGGAAACATTAAGAGCCTCATTCAAAAGTAATTCTCGGATTGTGATAACATGGAGAGGTTGCCAAAATATAAAGTCTGTTCGCTATCACCTAGACCATCCATCGGCAATAAGTTCGCGCCAATTAAACAAAAGGTATGGGAGCCACATGTTCCGTTTAGGGTATTTTTAGATACTTTTTAAGTCTGCCAAATCATTGATTGCAAATTGATATTTCTGTGATTACATTCAGAGCTCTCGGATGCGTTTAATTTCAAATCAGGCTGCTCTACGAAACACACCTAGCCACCGTGGCACACTCAAAACACAAGACGAAAGGTTGTTTCGTGTTGATGACTCTTTTTATCTACTTATCTTTACAAAGATCAATTAGAAATTTAATACTTGAAACTCTGTCATACAGAGACTAAATTTTAAACTCACTACTACTTCTCTCTCGGTTTTCTTTATCTTCGCGAACAATGTATGCCTATTATACATAATTATGACGCCATCTACATTGTAGGTATTAAAAAGACTGCGACATAGCATATGGCTGTGAAGTGAGAGTTGGTTACAATTCTAGTAGAGTCACGTTCACATGACATCTATAAATATCCCTAAAGAATTCTCCTAAAAGTTCATAAACAAAAAAATACGTCGATAAAATAAATTCTGCATTTCAAATGGTCAGTGAGCTTCCATTGTATACTGCGTACACTTATCTAGTTTGAAGTCAGACCCGTAATCTCTAATAAGTGATAAATAAAACTTTGACTACTATAACAGTAGTATAATATATTTATACGTATATTATTTGTTTCACAAAAGTTTGAGATTGCGAAGTGTACAGTAAAGATAAAAAGTAGCTATAAATCACTGACAAGATTGACAAGCAATTGATAAGTGAAATTTCTTCAATTGTTAAAACTTAAATTGTGTCAAACATAGTTAGGGAGAATGATGAGAGAAATGGGCAAGTAGAAGTAATAGCCCGAGAAAGGAAGGCACAGATGGTTCAGAAGACGCAAGTACAGTATTTGTAGACCAGTGAGCCAGGAGGGAGTCAGATATAAAAAGATTAGTAGTTGCAAGGCAGCAAATGAGTCAAAATATGGAGTGATCTGTATCGAATATTAGACGCGTCCGCTAGCTCGGAATGTACCCAAAGAAATATCACTTGCAATAAATGTTCACATAGAATGTTGTCACAATTTCTATGGAAGCATTACAGATCGTAAATCAATAACAGGTATAAAATAATGTAAAGATTTGGTAGTCTAGAAAGACCCTAAAACGGAATCTGTGGTTTCCATAGCGTATTTTTAATGACGGCATCGCTCTGCGCGGGTGTTTGTTTGATGACGAGCAGTGCGCTGTGCATGGGTTTCATAGTCGCGTTCGCGGAATGTTGACACGCTTTTCCAAGTCTGCTTGTATATTCATTAGTTAAAAATAAATAAATTATTTGAAAATGATTGATTCTTCGTTTTAATTAATGACCGATTGTTCTGCAATTTTGCAGAATGTTTATTGATTAATTTATGTACAAATGTGGCAAATTTTGTTCAAATCACCAATAGAAATTTCTATAGATTTGGCGTATAATGTCTTACAATAAATCAATAATACAAAATGCAATACTATGACTATGGTCAGTGATTATTTCGAATTAAGATCGCATATCAAGAACCCTTAAAACGAAACCTGTGGCACCCATATAATGCATGCCCTGCTCAGTCATTCAAAGGGTGGGTACCCAAAATTTCAGCTCTCCTCGATTAAGTGTCTAGGAGGAGAAGATAACGTACACATAGAGATACAGACAATCAATTTTTGGAAGCTCTCCATGTCCTCACATTCCAGGATAAGCCTTTTTAACAGAATGTTTGATATTGTTGTAAGCAGACTGAGCAAGACCCCACCTTACAGCCTTCACAACTGCTCACACCATAGTGATACCCGGAGGATCGATCGTTGCACACAACGCACGGCTTGAATATCCTCATCGGAGTTACATCTACATCGTCCATATTGGATTGAAGAAAGCCCACAGTCATTGAGTTGGATGGTTGATAATTGGACATAGAATAGGCGGGCGCAACGGAAGACGACAGCATTTCTAAATCAACACATTTAAAAGTTATTATGTATTATCTTCGTCACAATTATTCTAGCGCAAATTTAACCACATTTTCATCTCGCATTTAGTTTTAATCACTACAATATACATATTTAGAATGTTATAGTCGGACGACGATAAGTAAATATTCGACAAAGAGAAATGTACTAGCCGACTGAAGTTATGCGAGTAATCAAATGAATGTGGAATTTAAATTTAAAGTTTAAAGAACAGATTTCACACATTATTATCTATACTAAATATGTAACGGTGTCACATGTTGATCCCAGCCATCAACTCGCCCGTCCTACTTGGAATCATTTGAAAGATAACAATGCTATTTGATGACACTTTGTCCAGACACACAGACCAACAGAAACTTCCACTATTAGAGATCAACACAATCGAGTAGTAAACCAAAGTCTTGAAAGGATCATCGTTTAAATATAGGGCCAAAGAAATTAATATAGATGTACCAATGAATAATGATTTTTTATAAATAATCTATTCTTAATAGGAAACGTTTTGACCTTTTTCATTATATTTTATATGGCAGAAAAACTACAAATTACGCACAGGCAAAAGCATTTTACCACAATATTATATGTAAAGAAAAGGAAACTATTGTCTAAACGATAGCAGTTGCGGAAATTATAATTTATTCAAAGACTCTAGTTGAGAAACAATTTAGTTTTAATAGTCTTGCATTGCACAAGACATTTGTTCTTGGTAGAATTAAAATTTAAGCTCGTGAAATCTTTATTCAATATATTCACATAAATTTAAAAACACTGAAAGAGGAAAGCATTATCTAAAAGATAGCAGTTGCGGAATTTTGTATCAGTCACTGATTTCAAATAAGAGGCTCCTCAGTTTTATTGATTTTTCGTTACTTAACATTATACGGATACATAATCGTAAATATCTGCTAAATATATCGGATTTTGGAATAAAAAATAGATATGTAATGAACTCGTTGATGTCTGCGTGTTTGTGCAAATTTTCAGAAACTTCGGTCCGGTAGTTTCGGAGGAGTATTTAAACGAACATACATACATAGCTACAGTATACCGGGTGATTCATAATTATTAACACAAAGTAGGGTAAATCTTTGATATTAGGTTATTATACAACATTTGTCATCCAAACTTAGTATGCAGATAGTAAATACTTGTCCTATTTTTTACCTAAAAATCATTTAAAAATTTGCACTAGTTAATCAATAATATTAATTTAAATCTAAATTTCGATATTTCCATTAGGCAATTTGAATTCAAAGTTTATTTTATTGCCATTTACATCAATAACAATGTGGCATAAAAAGTGTATTTATCATTCAATACTTTCAACAATGTCATGATAAAATACAACAACGAAGCTTGAAAATGTTACTAGACACAACTTTAGTATTAATACAATCATCAACTCGACCCCAGAAGGCGATGTAGGCATTCGTAACTGCGTAACTTTAACCATGCACTGATCTTTGACTTTGCGAAAAGCATCTAGGATTGCATTGCATATTTTTTCTAATTCTCGAATGGCTATTTACTATCTATGCAGACCATATCCCGAATGAAGTCCCATAGATTTTTCAGTCTTCATGAGATAACCTTGTGCACATCTAACAAAGTAAATTTATTCTCTAAGTTATAAACAACATCTCTGACGTTGCTCTTAGTGCAGCGCGGTGCTCTCTGGCCAGTACGGCGTATCCAGTACTGTAGATGAATGCGCGAGCTGTAAGCGTTACTGAACGATTGTTTACGTAAAACAGTTGAACAATTTTCAGCCGTAGTTCACTAGAATACTTACGCCTTATTGTTATTGATGCAATGCAGTAAATGGCAAGAAAATAAGCTTTGAATTCAAATTGCCTAATGGAAATATAGAAATTTAAATTTTAATGAATATTATTGATTAACTAGTGCAAATGTTTCAATGAATTTTAGTTAGAAAAATAGTACGTGTTTACTAACTATACACTAAGTTTGGATGTTAAATGTTGTGTAATAACTTAATGCTAAGGATTTACTTTGTGTTAATAATTATGAATCACCCGGTATACATGTGTGCATACCTAGCAAACAATCAGACACGACATGAATTTGTAAGAAGATCAAGTGCCAAGATAATTGTTAACTGACCAGATTCTGTATGCCAGTATTCGCTGTTCAGTCTTGTTAGTTTATTCGTAACAATTTGAATATTTGAATAATCGTTAGCAACAACAAAAACCGTTTAGAATATATAAGCGCATTAACACTACACAGCCCCTCCGAAAAGTGGAGCATGTGAAGAACAAACTGAAAGAATATACAGATATGTGCAAACATCAGCATTAAGAGTGTTGTGCAATTTACTGAGGACGAAATTTGACTCTGCGGAGCAGGGATGATAAACGCAGTCTTAGAGTCTGAGTCATAAATAAATTTGACTTTGCGGCCTGACCGAGTGGTGGTGTGGTGCTGGGCTGTTGGTTGATCATCAGGTTCTACAGTCGGTTTCGAGAGGGAGAAAGATCATTCTGAGTCCTTGAAGAGTTTGGACGAGGAACGTACGTGGGAACTTGCGGAGAACGACGTGAATGGTCAGAGTATGGAGCTTCGAGAAGGGGGTTGGAGCGGTAGTGGCGGAACGACTGGAGAGATGGGTTCGTGGTGAAGTTCTGTAGTGCTGTGGTGATCTGATCCGGGTCGTTGATTGTTGACCGATCAAGTGATGGCTCCAAAAGGTTCATCAGTAAGCAGCGTAAAAGGTGAGTACGGTTCCTTCGCGACCGGAAGTGAGCGAAATGACCACAGTACGAGTGGCAGTTTTTCCAGCCAATTCTCAACACAGTACGAGTAGCGGTGTTTCTAGCCAGTTTCCACCACAGTACGAGCAGCAGTGTTTCCAGTCAGTTCCCACCACGGGCACAAGAGGCAGTATTTCCAGCCAGTTCCCACCACGGGCACGAGTGGCAATGTTTCCAGCCAGTTCCCACCACAGTACGACAGGCAGTGTTTCCAGCCAGTTCCTACCACGGGCACAAGTGGCAGTGTTTCCAGCACCACGTGCACGAGAGGCAGTGTTTCCAGTCAGTTCCCACCACGGGCACGAGTGGCAGTGTTTCCGGCACAACGTGCACGAGAGGCAGTGTTTTCAGCCAGTTCCCACCACGGGCACGAGTGCCAGAGTTTCCGGCACCACGTGCACGAGAGGCAGTGATTCCAGCCAGTTCCCACCACGGGCCTTCATCGAAGATTTTAGGCGGCGGTGCAGGCGCTCGATTTTTCCGTTGCATTGCGGATTGTATGCAGAGGTTCGGAGTAGCCGGAAACCCATGCATTTTGTGAGATTGGTTAATAGTTGGCTCTCGAACTAGGTAGCTTGGTCGGTGATCACGTGCTGGGAAATAGCGAAGACTAAAATCCCACCGGTAAGGAATGCTGATATTACCGACATATGTTATTTTGTTGTAAAACGTCTTTGGTTACCCGTGCACTGTGAGGCCTTGCATTTTGTTTTAAAAACGGCAGCAAGTTGGGTCGGACGACTTGGTCCACGTACCGATGAGCATTGACTCCTTTCTCTTGATGCCAGTCGTTGAAATTGAAGACAACGAGTCCAATATGCTCTCCCCGGAACCTATGGCGCCCCATATCATAGGGGTGTCTCCACCTCTTCGGTCTCTATTCACCATGTTGACTTCGTTGAGGCGCTGGGCGGTTTCCCTCCAAACACGCATCCTCCAGCTGTCAGGGTCGACACAGACTCTGCATTAGTCCGTGAGAAGGACCTTCATTCAATCGTCTTTGCACCAGTTCCTTCCATTTTGGGCAAAGATAAGCCTTGCGAGTCTAATCTGAGTTGTCAGGAAACTGTCATAAATACTGTATATACGTTTGAAAAGTCGGTGGCAGTGCAGTACTAAAAATGCGAGTCTATGTCTCCCTGTATGTTCGTTGATCTGGAGTCCACGTGTCCCTATGGTGTTCCTGGCTACCTCAGCTGCCGTCTCACGAGGATTTCGTCGAAAGCTGCGAACGAGGGCTCGATATTGGGTAGATGTTGTGACTTTTGAACGGC
Organism: Nematoplana nigrocapitula; assembly: GCA_032274565.1. Taxonomy (NCBI): domain Eukaryota; kingdom Metazoa; phylum Platyhelminthes; order Proseriata; family Nematoplanidae; genus Nematoplana; species Nematoplana nigrocapitula. The sequence continues at coordinate 16,288 of JAUYWV010164700.1, forward strand.
CGGACCTTGGACGATCTTGTCATTTTACTCGAGGCGACAAATTGTCGACACGTGGCATACCATGACTTAGTCAGCGGTATCGGACTCGCCTTCAGCCTCCAAACGGTCGACTGCTCTTTCCCGATCTGCGTCGCAGAGTTCTGGCATAGCTCTAATAACTTTGCTTTACAACAAAATATTGAAATAAACGTTTACACCTATTTATACCACCATATGCTTTTAAACGTTACTGACTCAAAAACATTATTTAATATTTCCCCAGTTCGCGAAAAGTTCATCGTTTTGTTAAATTTGCACTGACTTCTAAAATTCATGTGGAAATATGTCTTAACACAATGACTACACATGCAAATTATGATAAAACTATAAAAGCCTCATTAGATAGAGTAATTCTTCATGAAATCTGGTGCAAAAATGTTATTCTAGAAGAGTTTTGTTGTCCATCTGCAACCAACTGCTTCCAACGCAATGAAGTTCTAGCGCAGTTTTATAAACGCACACTTGGCAATCACGAATAACCACTTTGTCAGTTCTAGCTGGAGCAACAATCTGAAAAGACAGCGGCATCAAAGAGAACACCACCCGACAAGACATAAATGTGCAACGTTGATTGGGCAGTGGACAGTGACAGATCTGGCGGCGAAACCGTCAATATGGCAAGGTGTGGAGTATTAGCAGAGCTGACAGCTCCACGAAGACGTGGACGAACAGAAGCAATAGACAGAAGTATAATATACGAGTTGTAGTTGTACGAAAGAAAGGTTTCAAGAGGCACCTGTGAGAGGGCAAAGGTTGTTGTTGGTGATGTTATAATGTCTGTTTGGACACCCGGATTAAATAGAGAGAGGAGAGAGAAAGTGCGATGAGAATGAGGAGAGGGCGAAATAATAAACTAAGAAAAGAGAGAAGCTAAAAACGAGTGAAAGGAAATAAAGAGAGAAAATGACAGGAAGAGAGAAAGAATAAAAAGGAGAGAGTAAAGAGAAGAGAAAAACAAAAAATGAAAAAATATTAAAAACTTTAGCCGGGCCTAAGACCGCGCCAGAAAGATCGGCCTTTTCGCCAAACTGAACCGCCTCCGCGCTCCGATCTGCCTCTCGTGATGAGTCCATAACTTTCTCACCTTCCTTAGCTGGGATCGGTTTCACTTCCGCACCCGGATAATGAAGCAGGGGATGCCACAAGGGAGTGTTATCGCCCCTACCCTCTGGCTCGTGTATATGAATGACATAGACCTGAATTAGCCACCTAGCGTTATCCGACCTACTTACGCCGACGACCTCACTCTCGCATCGCAAGGCCATAACCCTGTCGCATATGAAACCAATATCCAACCCGTGCTCGGCGACCTGGAAACTGGGTCATCAGGTGGAAAATGACCATCAGTTCTACTAAAGCAACATTCACTCTGTTCACGAGGGATTCCCGAGAAGTGAACGGTGAAGTAAGACTTCGTTTAACCTTGGGGGACCAGGCCATCCTCATTGAGTCAGAACCAAAGATTCTCTCTCTCTCTTTTCTGGCTGGTTCAGTTCCGGATCGCATGATTGCGGCCGACCATCACAAGGAACTCTAAGGTGCTTCGCGGGTTTGAATGCAATACCCCGCTTGCGAATGAGTCCAGGGATGGTCCCAGGAATTAAGTGTCGTTTCGCACCAGACTTGCAGTCCGGCAACAGGTACCACCGCGTGTAGGAGATCCTCGTCGGCACCAAAGATTCTCGGCATCTTCCTTGACCCCTAACTCACTTTTCGCAGGCAATTCATGGAGGTCAAGAAAAAGCTAGACTCAAAATCCTCCGATGCTTAACAGATCGTGTGTGGGTGCAACGGTGACCTGTTCCGTTTGCCCTACAAGTTAGACCTACTGCAAACGGCTCAAA
>JAUYWV010164811.1:0-18159 GCA_032274565.1 Nematoplana nigrocapitula
AGAAAATGTGCCATATCTCGTGCTTTTCAATCTGTAAGACTACCTAGAAAAAATGTGCCAAAAATCGTGCTGTATTTTGTAAGACTACCAGTAGAAAATGTGCCAAATATCGTGCTTTTCAATCTGTAAGACTATACCTAGAAAAAATGTGCCAAAAATTGGGCTCTGGATTTTGTAGCAAGACCACACTCTATGTAGAAAATTGGCGAAAAAAGTCGGTTGATTTTTTTTACCGCACGCTCGAACACATACGTACGAATTTACGAATACAGCTGGTACGAATTTACGAATACAGCAGATACATCCAAATATTTACGGTGGCATCTCGTGTACATCAATCAATTTAACTATTTTTTGTGGTCAGATACTAGCGGAAAATTGATCTAACAAGGGGCGTTCTCCCCCGAAGTTTGAGTGGGGGGCCGAACGCTGTGGACGAGCGAGAGCACAGTACTACCCCAATAGTTTTGATATGGAATAAAAGGGAGGGTTTGTAGTGCTGTGCTCGAACGCTCGACCACAGCGTTCGGCCCCCCACTCAAAATTCGGGGAAGTACGCCCCTTATTAGATTATTATAAACTAACTCGACGATGAAGAAACAAATTTGTCAGTATTATATGTATGCTTCATTCTCAATTTGTAGGTTTGTTTTGTGAATAACCTAAAACTCAGTCACTCGTGCAGCATTAAGCAAGAATTATTAATTTATAGATTAAGCATTCAAATCGATAGTAACTCATCTTCCAGCACCCCTGGTTTTAAGTCTAGACCCTGAAGTCTCACACGTCATCTGCATCAATTCGCCAATTTATTTGTATTTGGAAGTTAGGTTTGTAGAGTGTTCAACTTTGTTCACCCTGAACGTTTCCACCAAAAAGAATTGGCATTATTGTATTTATCTTCTAATATTCAATATATAAATATACACATATTTAAATACTATAGCTGGTATCCCCGGCGTCACCCGAGAGGAAATGAAAGCTTCTTGTCTGATAATTTCGCAAATAAATCTGCTTTTGGCGTAGTAACCACGCCTTAGACGAGTGAAATACATTGATCAACATAACAAAAATAAAATCATCAAATAAACAAGATACATAGCATACTAAAATCATATTGAAAAAACAGCTATCAGATTCTATTTCGTCCTTAAGAACCTTATTCTGTAGTAAATTGAATTAACATTGCTTCGTTTCAAAAAAATAAATTAACAATATATCATTAATGGGGAACGCACTGTGACTTCACTTCGGCGTAAAGTGTTTTTTAACTCCTTAAATTTTCATTGAGATCAAGTATAAAATGACGTATACAGATATACAGTAGTAGTCTTAAAAACGAAATAAAAATACACTAAACACAGAACCTTATCGGAGACCGTTTCTGCAAAAAGCGTGTTTGTTTGAGCCCACTCGGTGGTTTGGGGAACAAACAAATAAAAACAGACAAATAATGAAAAAATATATAAGTATATGATCTTGTGTGTTTATTGATCAGTGACAAATTTCGGACTCTTTAGAAACGTGCCTGATTTAAACTGTTTAATGGCTGTATGATTATTTATGTGTGGTTCTGCATATATTCGTTTGATGTTTGTTTAATTCACTTGCAAGATCATATATCGCAGGGAGAGTTTCCCACTATTCTCTATCCTCCCCTTGATTCTTTAATCATCGTAATCTCCAAATCGTTTTTTTTCTTTCGGAATTCTAGGAAATTTGTGGCAACCGCAACTCTTGGTTTTTATTCCCCTTTAGATAGTACAAGTTAAGTGTGTTAAGCTGCCGCCTATCTATCTAAGGGTCATTCCCGTCCAACATAAAATAGGTATTGATCTAAGCAAGAAACCCTTTCACAAAAGTCAATACGTGCACAGAATAGATCCTCTCTGGTGCTGATAAAATTAGTCACAGTATAACAGTTAAGAGTGCTCTTGTGTGTTGGCCTTTAGAAAATAGTTGAACAACAACCGTTCTGCTCAACATCTTTTCAACCCGAAGAAGACGTATAGTAAAATTTAACGACTTCTTTCATTTTTCGTGTTTGACAAGCTCACTGGAAAGGAGTCTTATGTTCGCCGAAGGAATTGTTGGGTGATAAGGAAAATTATTGCAGGCGGTGTTCTTATACTCGAATGAACAGAAAGAAAAATTCTTCATTATTCAAGAATACTCTGTGATTTCTAATTCAATAATCCACCATAGAACAGTGACAATACAAGTTATGGGTTATTAGTTTCTGAATAATTTAAACGAGTGTGCTAGCTCGGAATGTAACGAAATATCACTTGGAATAAGGCTGCAATTTAATTCCTGTCTTTATTTCCATGGAAGCATTACACTACAAGCATATATCGTAAGATATATACATGCAAAATAACAGAGATAGTGCGATGGGCAGATTCTAATGTAAATGTATAATTGATGCTTGTACATTCATGCTTCATTTACAAAAAAGAAATTAATCAATTAATCAATAAACCAATAATGGTGAATGGAATGGAATCAAATATGATGTTGAATACATCAACTAGAGTAGACACGCGCGCCAAAACATGTAATTTCGGTTTGGTGGTGGTGTTTGGCATAGACTAAAATTGTAGAAGGAATAATATTTATTTTCTGTTAATTGTTTCCAAAATGGCAACTAGCTGCTATAAACTGTACAGACAGACAAAATGAAACGACAATGTGAATGTTTTCTCTCATTGTATTATAAAATAATGATCACTATAAAACCTGCATGCCTACCATAGAGCTCTGGTGCCTACCAAATTCTACTGCTAATTTTAAAACAGAAAATCGTCGCATCTGATTGGCCGAAAAGTCAATCAATCAAATTACACGGAAATCCTTTATCTTTAAGTGACGGGTCTACTCTGATATACTTATTCCAACCTCTTTGCATGTAGAAGACAGCGAACACACACACACACACACACACAGAGAGAGAGAGAATTAATTGTTTCAAGCTCTCCATTGTTTCGCATTCCAAGGATTACTGATTTAATAAATTTACACACTAAATTTTGAACTCTATGTAAACCGCGTGCCGAATATGTTCAAGGGGATTCCGACACAGTTCAACTCACAAAAGCTATTAAATAACGAAATGATGACCCCAGGTTATGAATAGCGAGCATTCTGTGCAGCGGGAAATAAGAAACTGCACATTTCACCCTATATGAAACAGCGAGAGAATAGAAGGGATGATTAAAAAGAGAAGAAATCGAAATCCTAGGGCACCTTGTAAATGATTTCTAAGTGTCTCCAACTGATAGTGACGTAATAAGCACTTACTTATAAAGAGAGTAATGCCGAATAATTGTTAAAATATGGTGAAAAGTGAAAAGAATAATAAAATTTTATCATGTCGTTGCATGTGGCGTTCTGTACATCAGACAAAGTAATCCCATCACTTTTAGAATGCATTTATTTAATAAATTTGATGCTTGTAAATATAAAATGTATAACCTCGAGGAACTAGAAACAACGAACCATAAAAAAACTGATAATGTATTGGTTCTATTTTAAAATTTCTCTTCAAGTTTATTCGGCTTCTTAAGAGTAATCGCAGGGATAGAAAACATGTGAACAACTGCAGAATGTATTGACTTCTTGACATATTTCAAGCAAAAGAAAGTAAATAATGAACACGGCGTTAGCGAATAGTGGTGCCTCATCTTTTTTAAACGTTTTTGTAAACTTATGAGTATCTCATATAATTAATTCTCCGTGTGTCGTATATGTGTTTAAATCGTCTGATCTGTTAACTATATACTCTTGTGCTTCCACGTTTGAATAACTGGTCACGTTCGTGTTGGGTCTTGACAATTTGTAGAACCCTGCAACTGATGATGCTTAACCCTATCCTACCCGGGCTAAAAGACGCACTCAGAAACCGGGGGGGGGGGGCGAATCAGCCCGCGCCTTATATTTCGCTCCCCTGTTTAGATAGAGCCTTGAAATTTCGTATGTAGGGTATGATCGTTGACAATGGCTGTCCTAAGTGTACAAACATAAGGTAGTTGCATCGGTTTGATGATAGAGTCGTCTTAGAGTTCTAACTTTACCACGTGACATTCGTCTATTATCGTGCGATGTCATTTCACAATTCATACCTCCTATTCTTATAAATTCGCTTTATTTTTATGGACGAAACGTATATAACTTGTTCATTTTATCTGATGTATATTATTATGTTTTTTTATTCTGAATTTTGGTATCCAAAAATACAAATATGTCTATTTAAACTGGAATCTGTTGATGAAATTTCTTTAAAATGGTTTTAAAAGTTGCGGAACATAATAATATGAAAAGTTCCTGAACTTTATGTTGCTGCGTCTTTTATTTAAAAAACACCAGTAAAAACAAAAAAGCGCGGGCCGATTCGCCCCCCCCCCCCGGATAGGATAGGGTTTTAAGGAAGATCAAGATATGGAGAGGGGAGAGGGAGATTAAGGGCGAGCGGGAGAAGAAGAGAATGAGCAAGGAAGATGGAGATTGAGCTGGAGAAAGAAAGGAAGATGGGTGGGCAGAGAGGGATAGGCGAAGAAGGGAGAGGGAGGGAGCGAGAGAGAGGCAAAGAAGGGAGGAAAACTGAGGAAAGGAGAATGAAAGAGAGAGAGAGAAAGAGAGCAGTTTAGGAGGCACATTCTACGGTTTGTCAGTAGATCATCGGCACACTTACCCCATTGTGTCATTTTGTAGGCGAGCTTCTCATAGACTCTTCCCAGGCACATGATGAGGACCAGATTGACGACCGCGGCGGACATACTAGCGAGAATGGGTGCCCGGGAGCGGAGGAGGGGATTTTGGAAGAGGGGAATGACGATGAGCACGCGGTAGATGATGGCAGCTATTATAAAAATCACAACCAATACCATCTGTATCGAAGGGAAGGGGAGGAGACGATATCGTATAGAGTCCAACTGCACTTCTTCGAATTATCGATCCAATTTCACCAAATTACATACACAGTAAAAGCATACAATAACAAACAGGTCGGCTACACATTCGGGAATTCACTGTATAGTATCCATGTCTAACTTCTGTTTACATATGGGTGGTAAACAACATGGCGAAAACATATTCTGCAAATAATTCTTTCGATAAAATTCATAGCATTCTTCGTATTTTGGTTGTACCCCTTTTCCAAAACAATAATCATAAACTTCAAATTAATAGCACCAATCACATGTGCATGTCTTCGGCCATTTGCTCACACGCCGACGAGTTGAATAAATGGCTACTTTCTAATCCAAACTCTGACATATTTTTTCAGATAATCACGATTATAATTCCGCGCGTGATGTAAAGTATAATGGAGAAATCAATAAAATTGAGGAGTCTCCTATTTGAAATCAATGACCTATAAAACAATTCCGCAAATGCTATCTTTTAGATAACGGTTTTCTCTTTTAGTGGATATAAAATTATAAGAATAGATTAAACAATGACTGCGCGCGCAATGCAAAACTATTTAAACTACATAAATTGTTTATCAATAAATTTATTTGAATGATATGAAAATTCCGTAACTGCTACCGTTTAGACAATGCTCCCCTTCGTTAGATACAATATGTTGGGAAAATAATCAATTTTGTATTTGCGAGTGCGCAATTTGTAGTTTATATTTATGCGTATTTGGGTAGAAAGTCAACTGGTGTGCCATTGTGGCTGTTTTTCCACTCTATAAAGTGTATGTTTACCCACATATCTACAAAAATGTCGTTTCTTGTGTTTTCGTCGAATAGAGCATCTTTTTAGCTTTTATATAATACCAAATAGTGCCATATACGTCACACAAGCCCAAATTTTAAATTTAGAATGAGATTAGTAAGAAAGTCCACTCGTAATTATATACAATATACAGTACTGACAAAATTAAAACTCCTCCCATTAGGAATATACGAGCGATATAAAAGTCATAATTAATTCTACATGTTTTTTGTTATGTTGTAACGATAATCTACGTTCCTTCCTTTCCGCAGACTTTGGTTTGCTACTTGATTGTGTTGACCTATACGTGTGGGTGTTGGTCTGTGTGTCTGGATAAAAGTGTCATAATCTAGCATGATTGTCTTTCAAATGATTCCAAGTACTGACCGGGCTAGTTGACGACTGGGGTCAACATATGACACCGTCTCATATTAAGTCTTGTTAAACATTTTAGAATAGAAATTGTATTCAGATCTGTCTATTTAATCTGAGGTTTGCGATTATTGTTTAGAAAAGGTTTATAAACATGCCGAAAATATTTTTACAATTAATTGTTTATTCTCAGTCAGTGTATTAATTAGACACCAATGGAATCACTCTGAATATTTAAGCTTTGCTTTTTACATTGCATAATAATTGCTTCCTTCTTCAGAACATCGAACTTCGTTCTGCCACGAGGTGTAACAGAAAAACAGCTGTTTTACATTAAAATATGCATGCGACAAAATGTTTGATTTACTAAATATTATTATGTGATTCAATAGTATGTGATGCCTGCCCATAAATGACATTTCACTTCAATTTTTAGAAGTTCATGACTCTGATTCAATCTTGGAAGGATTCAGCTACTTGAAGATCAATTTCATCATTTTCCAACTACGAATTAAGGCAAAGTGGAAAAACATTTTATGGGAAACTGCAAAAATCAAATGAGACTACTCTCCAGCCACAAGTAAATGCATTGGAAGTCTATCATTCTGGAGGATGTATCGATGGAGAGAGAGTGAGAGAGAGAATTCCAGACGATGAAGGCTCACTACACCAAGCAGTAATTGTTCATCTAATTGGTTTACTCTTGGTCTAGTAGGCCAATTAACTCTCCGCATGCTTGTTTGGTCCACCATTGCATTGGGCGATAACTAATCAATATCCTAAATTTGAATTTAATTAAATTTGCCGTTTATTTGTTGTAGTCAGTCTGTCATTCAGTCAGAAGAAAATTTATTACATTTAAATTCGTAGAGAGTTATAGATGGAGAAGTAAACATATGCAGATTTAACCTTTGTAATTTTAGTGATTCCCTCAGCGGAATATTGACCTTAGTTGTTTTTTTCTAAATTCATTAGCTTTCCCATTCTAAGGGAGACCAAGAAGAATTATGTATTTCATTATTTCTCTCTTCGTTTTACAATCGGAAGAAAATTGCAAATCAACAACAGATTTAATTAGATTTTTTTATAATGAAAACAGGATAACCTAAATTTTGGCGCACGCCATGACTTCCCTCTCACTTGTTTATACGTAAACCCTATTTTATTTTCTCTTGAAGTCTACTTTTACATTAACGGACCAAATTTAATAAAGACATAGCTTCTTATGGCCATGGTGGCCTGGCTATGTTAGTTAGCACTGCTGCCTGTGGCTTGCTTTGTTTGTGAAAATACAAGAAATGAGAAATCTAGAACAAACGACGGTGCAAAATTCAGCATATAGGCTCATTACGGCCTCAATAGTTGAGGAACATCTTTACGTTGCCGAAGTTTGAACCCATAGGGGCGTATGTAGTTTGAAATCAGTACTACGCTAAAATACATCGGGTCAAATATCCTACTTATTTGAAATAAAATGAGCGTGGGCATTTGACCTGACACCCATCTTTCTGGCTTTAATAATTGATTCTCATGTTATCCATCCATTCAAATCTCCTCCGTCCTCTCCCTCCTCCACTGTAGCCAAGTCCCAACTATCACCTCTTCTCTTCCAATGCTCATTCCTCCTTAATTTCAATTGCTTCACCGCATCTCCAACAACTGCCTTCCTATTTTGGAACTCTTCTATTGTTCCTGACCCATTCAAGTATCTTCCTCTCCTGCCACCGCACTCTCAGCGCTCTTCTTTAATGTCCAACTTTCACATCCATACAAAGCAATGATGTAGTCCAGATCTATAGCATGCTTTACTTTGAAACTCAAACTCTAGACCTTTGATTTCCATACTTCTGTCGGTTAATTGTGGCATACCTAGATCCCTTGCAATCTCCAGTCTAATTGTGATCATTTTCATGCTGTCATGGAGTTCGGTTTCCAGTTGGTAATCAGAAGACCTTGTCACATGTCTCATACTCACTTATTTTTGAGCAGTTCAGTAGGTAATTGTTTCTCAGCTCTTACATCCTATTAGTCATGTTAGCAGTTTTATATCATCTAATTTACGTATACATTAAGGTTCCAAAAGCATTGTCAGAACCATAGAGTAATGATTATCAGAACGACGTATAACTAACAAATCGATTACATTCTTTTGTCCGAACCAATCAGCGGTGACTTTGTAGTCAAGTTGGTTATTGATTTTTCAAAGTCAGCAAGCGCTATGTGTGGCAGTCAAATCAAGGCTTCTATAAATAGATCTTACGCGTATAATCTATTTTTAGAAGCCCTTGTTCAAACAAGCGGGAGGGAGTATTTCTTTCATGGGGATCAGTTTACCATGATGATGATGCAACCAATGCCAGTTAGGATTCTTGGGATGCGTTGCTTGTGCGGAAAGTGGGGCTCCAGAGCCCCGGTGACCGGGTTTTTCTGGAAAGCAGGACAGAGGGCGGCGAACTCGGGTCGTGGTCTCTGTTCTTCTTCCTCGTAGTCCATCACATCCCAGTGGTGAGCCAGGGAGGCGTTCTTCCGCTTCCAGTTCTCCAAAAATGTCACAGCTGCCATGCAGAGAGAAGAATGCAGAGCGCGCTGTTACACATTGTCTGACTCGTGAGTGAACAAGTGAGGATAGCTAGGGCTGAATTAGCTGTGAAGAGACTCATTGAGAACAAACAGGTCACAATTCTGGTTAAACTGAATGATAACACTATCAACAATACGACGGTATCTGCAATTTTGCGGATTACACACTTTTAAAAATCGTAATAAGAAAAAATTACTGTAACTGTTAAAGCAGTGGACCTATTCAGACAAAAGTCCAACGCTATACAATGCGTCTTATCGAGCCTGTTCTTATTCTAGTACCACTCTCAAGTCCGTACGTGGTCGATTAAGACCGTAGATTTAAATTTCAAGTTTCAAATTCATTTTTACTTTAAATAAAATCGAAAACGGAACTTAAAAAATGGAACGAAAACCGAAACTGGGAAGGGTTTCCCTAAGAGAAATTCCAGTGACCTAGACCTATTTAAATTTAATTGATCCACATCAGCAACGATCTTGACCTGCTTAGGACGTGACGCGTTCTCAATGACTGCATCAATAGCAACCGGAAAACTAGGTCGTTGACTGGTAACGCGGATGTCCAAGTCGTCTTTTTACTTGATGTTCCCGAATTAAACAAAATTATACGGTAGACCGTACAATCTCGGGTGGCCTGGCTAACGTCACCATTCATCAAGCTTTGAGAGAGTATACTGTAAACTGATATGCTTTGCAGTGAGAAACAATGTCTGGATTTCTGATGAGGCCTACGAGACCGAAACAGTGCTGCCCAATCCTCCTGTACTACTGACCCCTAAGCATTTCAATAGTATTTCCCGATAGAGCGATATTTTCTTCGATATTTACTTCCTGTAGATATAAGGCGTTCGCTATAGCTCGGAATGTAAATGTTCAAATGGAATGCTGACACCATTTCCATGGAAACATTACATATCAATAACTGCCAAGATTTGGCAGTCTTAAAGTTTCAATCACTATGTCAACTTTATAATTCTGCAATCTGTTTTATGATTAAGTTATTTACAATTAATGAACAATTAATTTTGGAAGCTCTCCATGTTATCACATTCCACGCGGATATGGATAATCTTCTTTTGCAGAGGTCAAGCGACCGTATAGAAACGTTTGTTATACCGGAGTTTGTTCTATTCCGAGATGCCTCGTGGAAATTGTGGAGATAAACTTTCCTGTCCAAATGTGTTTGCTTTGAATCTCCGTTGTTGACACTGTGGAGAAAATTGCGTCTTTGAGTTGTATATTTATCGATTGCATTGAATTTGTTGACTTATTCTAATATCATTTACCCGCGAGGAAATCTTTGAACATTTCACTTTGAAGCATTTCAGTTGCAATATTGATCCACTGTTTATCAAAGTGTTCGATAAATATTTAGCGAAGAGAAAGTTTCATCAAAGCTTTGCTATCTTGACAAAATTGACTCACTCGTAAACTAAATAAATAGTAAACCGGTGATTTAATTGAATGACCAATTTCTTTCTTCATTTGAAACACCACACTTATCAATGTTATAATTTACGATCTTTCGACTCCACCTACAATAGAGTCATAATCATATGTACGGAAGAATTAAAAACCTAAAATTGGAGTTTATATACTGTGTACCACCTGTACAGAAGAAATCAATCAGATTAGTCCACTGAATCGTGCTGCCGGACAGGAATCGATCTGAGCAAGCGATGAGCAATGTTCGAATCCAAATAAAAGATATCCAAAAAACAACACTAATGGAGAACTGTTCAATGAAAGCAGCTTCACCACACGACGAATTTTAAACAATTACAATTGTAAATAAAATATACGGCTAGAACGAAAGTTCCTAGAATGGTCATGACTACAAACATGTTTAGATAAAGCATTGTAAAGCATTGCAAGGTTTAATCTAGGTAAAAAGCATCCATATTCAGACATTAAAACTTGGATCACCCTGCCCAATACATCAGATAATTAATGAGAAAGTATTACACTATGACATTATGGCGGCCAGCTAGCTAGAAGCTTTTCTCCTCTGGTACCCCTAGCCATTTCAATGCCTTTGTTTAGTTTTCATCACAATTTATTGCGTTCGGTCAGGTTTTTATTCATATTTAGTTTAATTTTATTTCTCGTTTTGTGAGGTGCTTTACTGTTTATTGTTCTATGTTTATTGCAAGGACATTTGTGTGTTTAATGTTGCGTCGCCACAGTTATACGTTTGTATATTTTGTTTCAATGTTTGTTAAATGTCTTTTGTTTAACACCTGACCGACTAAATTTTCCCTTTCACCTTTGAAGATTAATTCTATATATATATATATATATATTATCCTGTTCGAGCCATGAGGGCAAATAAAAGTCTATCTTATCTGTTAAAATTATGCGCTGTATAACTCTAAGTGGAGTCGAAAGTTCGTAAATTACATTTTAATTTTCACTGATAAGTGTGGGTTTTTTAATTGAAGTACTGTGGGGCCAAATTCACATTTTTCCTTGCAATGTTTTTCTTGTTTTTTCACCAATGTCTGTGGTGATCAATTTATAAATAAACGTCTTTTATTGCGGAAAACTCACCAGTTTTGAGATGACCCTGACAACTGGAAGACGGGAGGTGCGGATATAAACAACGGGATCGCGGAAACAAGATTACACCAAAATTTCCATATTTAATGGTTGCTGGCTTTCCTCACAACAATCTTAAACATTTTGTTCATATGATTAAAATTAAAATTTCTAATTATAATGATGATATTGTCATAATTAATAGAAATTTCATTATTGTTAGCAATATTTTTTATTGCAAATATTAAAATTAATAAATTAAATTTGTTCAATAAATAATAATTCATAAAAATTTAAATCCCAGAAGGCGTTCAGGTTAATGTCTCATTCAGAGACATACTAACTTTGTACAATAAGTTGGATATAGCTATGTCAATAGCAAATGTGGAATAACATATAGGTGTGCTTGTTCTGCACTAGCGCCGTATACAAGTATATCCTGCCATTAAATGCTAAATTATTGCTACAAGTTTTATTAGTATATATAAAGCTCGTTGGTTTTTATCGATTTTATTAAACAATAAGTATTACAAAAATAGTATAATCGTATAGTAATAGCATCCTTTGCCTACTAAATCCCAGTGCTATTTTTAAAACTGAAAATCGTCGCATCTGATTGGCAGAACGAGAACTCAGTCAAATTACACGTAAATCCTATCTCTTTATATGGTTGTGTCTACTCTAGAATACACTGAAGAAAATAGCGCTATTGGTAATGCATTAATTTTGCTGTTCATGCATTTTTGGGGAAACAGAGCCGCTGGAGAGACGGTTAAGCTGAACAACGCTCCTCACTCGCTATCATTCAGAGTTGGAAAATTGTAACATTAATATTTGCTATTGTTGCAAAAGCGCAAGTAAATTGAAAAGAAAGAAAATATATTTCATCGTTTGATATCAGCAGAATCGTGCAAATTGTTCCGTTGACCTTCGCCTCCTCAAAAACTTCAATTAACTCATCAGACATCGACTACTCGCTAATGACCCCCCCCTCCCGCTTTCGTTTTCAACAGGCAGAAGCTATAGCTTTCAACTTGAAAGTGGTGGGTGAGGAGCTGGGGGCTTGATAAATTAGTTGATCGGGGTCCCAGCACTTGATTGGCATCATCTGCTGCAGTAGTAGAAGTTTCACTTATCTCCCTGCTCGGGTTTCTTGCATGCGCCGGGTGTATTGATTTCTTCGACATTCTAGAGACGAGCACGGACCTACCTACGTACACTCTAAAGTAAGTTGAGTTCTAAGGCTGTACACGTTCCCAAGACAATTGATTGGATCTTTGGATGATCTTTTCCACACAAAACGACTGCACATATTAGCTTGTCAAGGATGTTGACCCTTCCTCCGCCTTTTCCTTCTCTCCGCAGGGAATAGCGAAAATTTAGGCATAAACGCATTTTATCACATTTCTGTTCTACATATATAGGGCGACATTGGAAACAATGTTTCCACCATGACATTATTTCTAATTCGTTGTCTGTTTATTTCTTAGATTCGCTCACCGATCGGCAGGTAGAGAAGGTGATTCGCCCGCACTCTACGCACAAGTTCAGCCCACCTCACGTTCACAATATCATTGAAATCGGGACTCTTTGTTGGCTCTATGAAGGCTTTGACCGATGGGTTTTTGCGTTATCATCATAGAGTACCACAGCGTGTCCAATCTGGTAGAGAACCGGGATGTCCAGAGGCTGTAGGATCTCTTGCAGATAGCGTTCACTATTCAGCATTCCATCCACGTGGTACAGAGGAGTACTGTAATGGCTATTGATCTCATCCCGCACCATGCATGATGACCACATAATCGTCTGCAAGTTGCTCGATTGGTGATCGTATATGAGTCGTTTCAAGTGTATTTCTAAATGTTTCTTAACATAATTTGTGCAAACTGCATTTTTGGATATATTCCGTACGTCATAATTTTCAAGACCGGAGGTCAAACTTGTTCAAACCCATTCCATTTCTGAACTTAATGATCCATGTCTCCATGGCAACAAAAATGATGTAAAAGAAAACAAGCAGTATGATGTACTGTAGATATGTATTTTTGTAACTGGATAACGATGTTATTCATAAAAATGGGCTTTTATAAAAAATGAAATCATCATCTTCATTGATTCCCACAGTGAATGATTCCTATAGGAAGTCTTCCTCTTCCAACTCTTCCTGTCTTCACATCCTCTCATTAATTCAGCCATGTGTTCTCTACAGATGTAGTATAACATTCTACGATTGCGGTTTTGAAGAATAAAATAACATATCAAGAAAGGTTGTATTTATCGCTACACAACACACAGAGGGAAAGCATATATAGCTACTATATATTGACTATCTTAATGACATGAAGACCTTCAGGTTTCACTTCTAATCAGGGAATAAATAGGTTTACATGCCAATGGTCTCTAAATTTAAAAGGCCTAATCACTTAACATTGGTCCCAGACTCTCTCATGTCGTCTTTCTGATAAGACACCGCAAGTAATTACATCTAGATTCTACAGAACTTACTTTTCTACTACGCGTGGGGTCCTATAAGAATATCGAAGGTAAATGCGCTTTCAATATTTGTGAGATATGCACATGTCGACTTCTAAAGTCGTTGTCGTCAAGTCACGTTGCCCGAACTCGTACTGGTGTCGTTGTTGTTCAGCGAGTCTCGCCAGGGGAGCCGGAGCTCTTTCAGATACGAGTCCACCGACAGGGATTCCTCCGAGAGACCGTACCGGCAGTTACGTCTAACTGAGGCATACAAGTGTGAGGCTGTGTGATTGACATGCAACAGGGGTAGACACCAACCCTCACACAAGCGATATCAAAACAAACTTTCTACATCATTGTAAGAAGAGTGGTCGTAATTTAACCAAAAGGCCCAACTTTCACAGAACACCGTACATATATGTCCAAGCCTAACAAAGATGCCCCGAAGCCTTGTGTATTCGCCCACCACTCAGGGTGCTCCCCAGGACACTATGTGCGTCGAGTCACTGGAGGTTACACGATTGTCTCCAAGAGAAGGTGATCATGTGAGGTGAGTGTTAATCAATGAGGGAATTTACGAACACACTTAATCACAATCTCAAAGATGTTTTAAATACTACATGACAATATAACATGTCAGACTGTTATCATAACAGCGCCAAGGACAGCAAAAGAGCACCTGCAAAACATCATTTATTATTGTCTATTTGGTTAACAAGGAATACATTGTTGGTATCCTTAAATAGACAAAGGCGTTCGTACTGGTGCTGGTCGCTCTTCGGAGGTCTCCCGCCACCAGCTTCAAAACCTCAATCCACCTCTTCTTCGATCGACCACGTCCCCTCGTGCCTGGCATCAGACCAAGAAGAACGTCTGACTCAAGAGAAGGGTGGCAAAATACAAGTCCGAAAACAAACATCTTCCTTACGGCGATAAAGATTCTTAGGGTTAGTTCGAACGTATAGCTTGAAGAAGTCTGAAGTTCATTTCTATTTTGCTCCTTCATTTCCAGATTTTGGCCATTGATTAAGTTATATTTCGAGCCACAGCAAGTCTCCTTCTTATCTCTTGACACGATTTCCAACTAACAAAGGACCAGAAATAAACTCTTATTCTGTTCGTGTGGGGGCCCTAAATAAATACATAAATTCCCATGAATGTCTTGTGTAAAGCTACCAAATATTTGAAGGGAAATTAAGTTTTATATTTTTGTGAGAATTCCTGGCGTCGTTTTCTAACAATTAAGGGACTACAATGATTTATAGGTATCACCAAAACAAACTTTCCTCGAACTTTATCTTCATAGATTATTTGTATCCCCTTTTCTCCATTCTAAACTACCCTGTTCCTTCCTGCCCCAAAGACTGCGGCTCTACTGGAATTACAAACAATGAATCCAACAAGATTGAAGGTTGCGTCACAGGGAACGGTTGAACTAGAATATGGCTGTGTTGACTTTTAGCGCAGATGTCAAGCAAACGTTTTTTTCTGCATTTGCAAATATCGAAAGCGACAATTTCTTGTTTCTTTCCAACATTGTCAAAAATCGATAATCCAATAATGGACACGGACGGGGGAGGGGGAGGAAGGTCGGATCGAGAGTGAATGATTAAAGAATCAAGGGATAATAATAAATGTGAAAAAGATGACTGCGCATAGGGATGGCACATTAGCCACAGATTGAACCCTCCTTCTCTGCATTCTTTGTACTCTTTGGGCGCTTTTCTCTCTCACTCTCACACACACACACACTCTCTCTCTCTGTGTATTACTGTCTGTCGGTTTGTCGGTTTATCTGTTTCTGTATTTTAGAATGAATCAACCTGGCTGGAAAGGATATTAAAGCATCTTCGTCTTTGGACAACACCTGTTGCTTCCGATGAAAAGCTTTGGAGCAGAGAAGAAGAAGAAGCTTCGTCTGATGTGTTTATCGGTAACCGAAACGCCATTAGCGAAATTCAACCCCTATATTGACATTGTTGCAATAAATTAGGAATCTACTTAGTTACTACACGTCATATTCATTTTGAACATGGCCGCCGTTCGTTTGCATGAGCTGTCGACGCGTACCAGCACGGCGTATGTGCTATTTGTCGGACACCTTGTCAACCCACCTGAGGGATCTTCATCAATCTGCGTAGGAACCGCATCGACAATTGCTAATGGTCCAACTCTTACAGTCAAATAGCAGCCAGCATGGACAATCAATAGCACTTTGTAGTAAATATTATCACTCCTTCGCCGTGATTTTGCATTTTGAGTGATCACTACTCCTACTATAAATTCACATAACCTCTCTCTCTCTGTGCTAATTTCTACTTCAAACCTCGCAATTATGGTTATCTGAGTGGTGGTGCGATTTTGCAGTATGTATGGTGGTCTGGGAAAGTTGGGCCTAATGGTCAAATTGCGACCACTCTTCTGAGGTCCATGATGCCCTAGAAAGTTTGGGTATCGCTTGGGTGAGGGCTGGTGTCCACCTCTGTTGCATGTTAATCACACAGTCTCTCAGAGGAATCCGTGTCGATTGACTCGTATCTGAGGGTGCTCCGGTTTCCCTGACAAGTGAACAGCAACAACAACAATAACAACAACCGTTAACTGGGCGTCTAAGCAGTCGTCTTCTCGTGGCGGAAGTGTCTTTCTCCGTTAAGTAAAGTGCTGCGTTCCCTTAGACCTCCTGCAATGTCTCTCTCCTCTCTCTTTCAGTTTTTCGCTCTTTTATTTAACCTCTTTCTTTCTCCCTCATTCCCTGTTTCTCTCTTATGTCTTTTTATCTCTCCCTTTTTCTGTTTTTCTCTAATAATATTCTGTTTTTTCCATTTCCGTATAAAGCACGAAACTATCTTTACATCATTTACCTAATATTGTATACTAACAGTTTGTAGGTATGCCTTATGGTCATGCCACCCAAGGGAATAGGTATTGTAAGAAAGATCTAGAGGGCATAGGGAGATAGAGAAGAGAACAAAATAGGAACATAGACACAGCGAAACCGAAAGAGAAATAAAACAATGACATAAATAAGACGACGTATAGCGGGGGTTAAAGTGAAACAGACATGTATTCTGTCATTAAGAAAAAATAAGAGACAAAAAATACCCAATTGAGAAGGGCAAAAAAACATAGACGAGAGTGAGAAGGAGATTTAGGGCGTGAGACGTGGATATAATCAGAATAGATTATGAAGATAAAACGACATTGGTGCAGAAGAAATTGACAGACTGGCAGCTCAGAAAGGAAATTTTCAAAGTAAATGACAGACTGGAAAATAAAGAATGGCGAACGACGGACAGGTGCTATAAGTAATCTACTGTTCGTAGAAAAAAATCGTTTTTTATTAAAAACAATTCTGGCGTTCTATGCCTCATAAATTTACGTATTTTGGAAATTTGAATATGGTTGAAAATCCGACTAACTGGTACACATCCTACTGTCGTGAACTGTCCTGTCTAGCCCTCTGTTCTGTTTCATGTTTTATCGTAAAGTTTACCCAAACCGCTTAGACGCTTCAACAACAAATGTCCCTGTACAGTGTCACAGTGGAGTGAAGTGAAATATAGATGGCGAAGCTCAAATCAATAATTCCAATCATGGGGCTGCTAAGTGAGGCGCTGTTTGTCGGTTCCTGAAATTGACATTTATTGCTTCGTGAAATGAACCCCCACCCTAAAGGTGGGAAGAAGATAATTATTGTCATCAAATGCGGAACAGATACACGCATCATCAACGTAGCAGCTTGAATTGCGTGTTAAAGCAACCGGTAAGATCTAAAGCTAAGCGTCTGCTGTTCTGAGAATTTTCAAATTGTATGAAAATGGAATGAAAATAAAAGTCATTTCACATCAGCTATTTTTTAAATGAACATATTAACTGCATTATTTTCAGTTTAATAAGCGCTGGGAGATTTTGAAATTTTATTTTCTCAGAAACGTAGGGTTCTCAGTCATGTAGAAATTAAGCAACAAATATGTTCAGTTCGTCAAAAGGCATATCATACGGTTTGGGCTCGCTTTCATGTGGTCGGTAAAGACCGCATACAGAAAAAAGTACAATGCAATTAAATTTACTAATAAATATGATTTAATATTTTCTGTATTTTTGTTGATTCTAGCTTTATTATGTATATAATCATTCGGCAATCATAACACGCCAATTGTGCCTGTTCTCAGCTTTCCTTTTTGCTATCCCAGTGCTTTTACTTCCGCTGTATTTATTAATATCATCTCCGCAAGCTTCTCTTTGTCGACATCTGTCCCGTTCCCTTCTATTATGCCTTCTAGAACCAAAGCAGGTTGCTGCCCTGACGATTCTCTCATAATTTGTCCAACAAACTTCATTTTTCTTTTTATCAAACTTTCAACAAGTATTTCTTATTTTCAATTCTTTTCAAGACTCGTCATTGCTCACCTTTTTAGTTCAGGTTATCATCAAAAGTCTTCTGTAACACCACATTTCAAATACATGTAGATT
>JAUYWV010164922.1:4236-18157 GCA_032274565.1 Nematoplana nigrocapitula
ATATTCAAGGAGGAGAGGGGACTTGTTTGTGCGGAGTTGAGAGAGTGTCCTGCGTATGTGTCTGGGGAGTGTTTTTTCCGAGTGTTGTATATCTGGTGTTTGTTCTTGTAGGATCTTGTTGAAGGTATTGTGTTAGTGTGTGAGTGTTTAAGATGTTGTTTGACTGTCAGGTGTGATGTTTGGGATATTTTGTGTTGTTTAGTTGGCGTTGTGTAATATCGTAGGTTTCTTGAGTCTGGATGGTGGGTGTATTTCTGAGGGTGGGTATAGTGGGTGTGTTTGAATTTGGGCTCGGATGCGTGCCTGGTTTGCGTGTAGAGATGAGGCGGCTCCAGATGCGCTTACAAGTTGCATCAAACTAGTGGTAGGGAGTGGAGCGGGTACATCCAGGGATGACTCTGGCGGCAGCACGATGGGGCACTTCGACAAGCTCCCTGTTGGCTTTTGCAATGGAGGCGAGTCAAGTTTAGACGCCGTAGATGGCCAGGGATTGTGCGTACGTCTTCTAGAGCTTGCACGGGGTCTTGATTTCCTGTCCCAGGAGCTATCAGAGAGGTAACGGAAGAACCCCGTTCAGCGTTAATGATTTGCGCCCCGCCCACACTTCTTCGTCGCCCGCTAGCGTCCTTTCCTATCTGGCGATGAGGCCCGCCGCCTCGGGGGGTTCTGTCCAGAGCGAGACGGGGTGAGTGTGGTGTGTATATAGGTGTGGGCAATTAATGAGGTGCTGCGTGTTGTGTGTGTTTGAGAGGCAGAGTGGGCATGTTGTGTGGGGTTTATTTTATGCTATATTCAAGGAGGAGAGGGGACTTGTTTTTGCGGATTTGTTGTTGTTGTTGTTGTTAGGCGATGTTATTCACCTTCTGTCTCCATTTGTGGAAAATTCGAAGCCCCTTGGTCGCCGTCAGTAGCACCTCCGCGGATCTCCCTTTTCGATATATAGCTCCCGCATAGCTGGATACTGCTCCATGTTTTGCTCGACTGTTTCGGTGTCGAGCTGGCATATTTTGCAGACGTCGGCCTCGCTCCGTCCCTTCTTCTTCTGTCAGTACATAAGGTCTTCCTGGTGTCCTCTTCTGAGCAGGCTCATTAGGACCTGCTTCTATCTACTGAGTAGGTTATCTGCCTTGTTGCTGAAGAGATCTCCGTTCTTGCCGTAGATCCAGGCGATTCTTGGGTGTTGGATATCTGTCTTTCTTGCTTTCCGTTTAATCCTTGTCGTTGCCGTGTCCATGTCCCAGATGGTTCTCTCTTGACCTTCTTTGCTGCCGAGTGCCGCCTGTTTGTCCCCTGCTTCATTTTCTGGAATGCCACAGTTGCTGGGGCACCGGAAGAATTGGGTGGTAGTCTCCGTCTTCGCCAAGTTCCGAAGTGAGTCCAGGATTTTCTCCTCGATCAGGTTTGCGGGATGCCTGCAAAATTGATGTGCCTTCATCCTGACCACACGTCAACCGGATGTCTGTCGTGATTGGAATCTCCTTCCAACTTGGACTTCTCCGGATCAGGGTGCAGGTCATCTCCACTGCTGTTAGTTCTGACTGGAGGGTGAGGTGAACTTTCCACTGGCCGCGTGCATTGATGTGACTATAACCCCTCTGGTCTTCGGTCGTGACCACTAGTCCCGCCCATCAATTTATGTTGCTGTGTTCGGCGGACCCGTCCGTGAAGATTGTCACCTCCAATCTCTCGTTGTCTTTCGATAGCGCTTTGAGGCTCCGTGTCCTGTTCTTCTCGCTGCTGACTGTCTTCGCAGGCAGGGCACTTGATGAGGTGTGCGTTGTGTGTGTATATACAGTATATACAGTATATATATATATATATATATATGTGTGTGTGTGTGTGTGTGTGTGTGTTTCTTCCGAGTGTTGTATATCTGGTGTTTGTTCTTGTATGATTTTGTTGAAGGTATTGTGTTAGTGTGTGAGTGTTTGAAATGTTGTTTGACTGTCTGGGATGATGTTTGGGAGATTTTGTGCTATTTAGCCGGCGTTATGTAATATCGTAGGTTTCTTGAGTCTGGGTGGTGGGCGGGTTCATGAGAGTGAGTATTGTGGGCGTATTTGAATTTGGACATGGATGCGTGCCACTGCCTAGTTTGCGTGTAGAGATGAGGCGGCTCCAGAAGCGCTTGAAAGTTGCATCAAACTAGTGGTAGGGAGTGGAGCGGGTACATCCAGGGATGACTCTGGAGGCAGCACGATATTTCACACCGCTCTGTACTTTGTGCCATAAAACGAGAGAATTTAATGTGCGTTTGGACCATGTGACCCCAATGCGTTATTTGTACAGTCTTATTTGCTATTTTTTTAATGAAATATGAATTTAACTATAACCACATCACCTTTATTGTACACTACTTTTATGGTGTTTTCTGATTAAACGCATTTATTATTATTTTTATTAAATGTTTATAAAGCTCAAAAAAATTATTATTTAAAATTCGATCTACTTTGTATTAGTTTACAAAAATTCACACCGACTGATCTATTTGACTAATACGTGATGTGAAACACTTCATTGCGAATTTAAATAAAAGTGTAAATTAAGTAAATTGTGTTTATTTCAAATGCTACACGTTCTATCTAAATCAAAACCGAGTGAATGAAAATTTAATAAGAACAAATAATCACACAAACAAGTTTTCCTTTATTCTACGATAGATTGCAGTAAATATATTTTACAATTTTTAGGCGATCAATTTTAGTTGTAATTAAAACAATAAATTTAAAAAACGGTTGAACGTTTGATCAAACATTTATTTTCAAGATCTTCAAAGTGGATTTATTTAATGCATATTGTTCAATGGTGACCAATTCGACTAAATATAAAACAAATTATTAATTTTTGGAAATTATAAGTGTATGTACACTGTAAATTGTTTTGCAATAAATATACTATTGGCTTAAATGTTTTGATATCTGAGGCAAATTGAAGTAAATAAAATAATGTCTGTAAGTGAAAAATAATAATAAAATACTTTTTGAATTGTGCGACCGACTAGACTAGTGTATATTTAAAATTTAAAACTAATTGGTTTGTTTGGAACAATTATCACAAAAATATAAGTTGGTAAGATAAATCAATAAATTAGATTACTTTAATTTATAATTCTACAATTAGTGACCAATTCGACTAATATATGAAACAAACTATTTTCAATTAAAATCTGAATTAATGTACAATGTATATTGTTTTACAAAAAACAGTATACGATGTTCTATTTCTCAACCAGATTTAGGTAAATAATAATACCATATAAGTAAAAATGAGTATAAACTACAATAATTTTTATTAGTGCGACCGACTCGACTAATATATATTTAAAATTTAGAATTAAATTTTTTGTGTGAAATAAATTATGTATTTAAAAATATATACAGTTTCCTTTCAAATAATCTATAAAGATCAAAATTACAAAATATCGTAACATATGATTGCTAAGAACGTGTTTATAGAAAACTGAGTTTCACTGTTTGGCTACACTGGAAACTTGAACGCGTAATTACTTATATCTTAAGCTACATTCTTTTTTAAAAGATTTACGAGATCAACAAGATTTACGATATTAAATATTATTTAAATATATATGAAAACATTTCTTAGAGTAAATTTTGACTAATAAATGCGGGATACCCTTGCACACACATACATTGTGTTGGTAAACAAATGATGAACTAACGTTTATATGTTCTAAAAATTCACTTTCTGATAGTCCGATTCGTTTGACCAATATAAACAGATTCACACCTAGCGCAGTTATTCTTATAAACCACTCCTTTCTTAAAACAATTTCCTTGTTTCTCAACACTCTTACATCCCAGGCACCTTGGTGGACAAGTCAATGTTTCCCGTTTCTTTCTGAACTGCCATGCCAGGGGTTTCTCAGTTACAAAGATGAGACGAATCTTGCCACCCATGCCTAGCTGTTTGTACATAGTAGTGATAGCCCTACGTTGTTTCTCACTAATATACGGCACCTTTAGGTAATTAGTGATTGAATCAGCCCCGGGTGAGTTGGGAGACCCAATATTGATCGATCTTCTTTCGGTCCATGATATTTGCAATACTCTGCGGTACGCCCACATCTCAAATGCCCCTGCTCTTCCAGATGGTAACATTTACATAGATGACAACACATATTATTAACAATAATGTATACACACTAGTATATATCGTAAATGTATCAAAAACACCTACTTGGGTTTTATTCTTTGAAATCGTGATATTTTTAAACAGATAGCAATTTTTAAGGATAAGAAAATATATTTATTGATATATTAAAACAAACATATGCTTGTGTTGTTAATCAGTCAATAAATATTCAACTGTGCCATCTTGCCCCGGTTTCCCCTATATATATATATATAAGCTGTTTTAGTTTAAAACACAATTTATCTGTAAATTCATGTTTTGCCCTCTACAATTAAAAATCGAAACAGTTGAAACGTTTCAGCCTGAAAACACAAAAATCGGTATTTATTGATTTTTCTAATCCCACGTTAAAATACTTTATTTTTCGAATTCTTGTATTTCTGCATCATAAAATACAAACCTAACTTTTTGTGATTTTCATCATTGAAAAAGTGACTCTGGTCGCACCGTGGTATACGGATATATACAGTATATAACGCTCATTAATTTAATGGAAACTACCTTAAATCAACATCACTGAAATTAGTAGCCAACTATAACATTTCGATTCGTATGTAAAATGCTTCATTTGAGTATAATAGATGCACAATTATTTTATATTTAACATCAAACACATAGAGTTGTATAGTTTATCCAGTGTAAATTTATAAACAGTTTCCTCAAATACTGTAGATTGTAGGAATATGTACACACGTCTTGTATAATAACTGCATTCGTTGTCCGCCGCTTGGGAAAAGGAACACTATATATACGCCTCACGGTGATCATCGATAGATAACAAACGGATAAACAACACCGCAATGAGGAATTATCGTATTCCATCGAAAATGAAGCCAGTCTGAGAAGCCGTTCAGGGTTCCCTCTCTGCCGCATATTGTGCACTGGCTTTGTCAAGAATTTCTTGCACAAAAGCCCACGCGAAATTGACAAGTTCCAGATCTGCAATGCACAATAATTAATTATATTAAACGAAACAATGTGACGTTAGATGTTCCGTGCTTTGATAAAGCCAACCGTCTACAACACTTGCTTTGTTCGTTTTGTTTAGAATTGAAAACAAAGCTCAAACTATATATGTAGTGTAACTTAATGAACAATATTTTCAGAACTTGATACACCACTGCTGTCTAACAGTCTATCTTGAAAACAAAATAAACGCCTTCGCTAGCTCGGAATGTAACCAAATAAATGTCTATTATAATAATAATAAAAAAAGGTTGTTTTAAAAAGTACACAATAGTGAAGTATAAGATTGCAGGAATTAGATTTCAAGAATAAAATTGTGTACAGTTTAATAAAAATGCTAAAATGTAAAAGCATCTAAAAGACGATTTCTTTTAACCTAAAGTTTATGTACAATAAATGAAATTAAATCCCTCACTTAAAAGGATACCAGAGGCTCGCGAGAGAACTACAAAAGCTGGCAATCAAGATCTAATTTAAAATTGTCCAGATAAATTTCTTAACTGAAAAATATTTTAGGTCGCGCTATTTGTACTGGTTTAGAAATAACTGAAATAGATCATTTGAGATAATTTGGTACAGTTTATTCCATCGAATTGAAACTTGATCAACAATTCTCGGTTTATAAAGGTATGCCAAGCGAGTTAAATGAATATTTTCGGAATTTCGGGTGTTATACGAATGTATAGAGGTGTTTGTCACTACAAATATTTTGAAATTGTTCTGGTACTATTTCAGGGTAATGTATAAATCAAGATTTAAACGAAGCTTATAGTTATCCTCAATCTTTAAAATATCTGAATTTATATGCAACTTGTTTGGGTAACAGAATAACAAATTGTTTAACAATCTATTCAGAGAAATTTGCATCTGGTTCATCCATAACTTTGAACAATTACCACATATTTCAATGCCATAGTTGTACCTTGTAAATACAGTAAATACAGTGCTTTAAGTAAAATATTGTAGTTTTCTGCTTTATTGTTAGGAAACTTCGAACTTGATAGAAAAGATAGATATATTTATTTAGTCCTTTAATTACATTGTACACATGTATATTCCATTTTAAGTTTGTATTGAAAATGCAGTCCCAGAAACTTAGTGCTAATCTCTTTAGTAATGAGTCTGTCACCGATATAAGTATTTGCGTTAGTTTGGTCTAAGCCTTTATCTCTTGCGATAAATTATGAAATCGCATGCGGTCACCGCTTTTCCAGGGAAGCATAGCAAAATAACAGATCTCTTAAAGCGTTTATAAATAAACTAAAAACGGAACCTGTGGTTCCCATAGCGTTTGTTTTCCATTGGAGAGGGGTAGAGACATTCGTGCAGCGCTTGTTTGACGCCGGGTAGTGAGCTACTGTGTCGTTTCTTTGTTTTGATGGACTCTTCTCATCCTCTTGGCATCCCACGTGACTGTGAGTCATTTTATTTGACTTTTGTCGCAAATTACAATTACTATGTGAACTATGTAATTCCAATGTACTTCAATTTCCAAGTCTGCTTGTATGATTTTCATTAGTTAACAAATGAATCAATAATTTGAAAATGATTGATTCTTCGTTGTTTTTTAATTGTTATGTACAAATGTGGCAAATTTTTTTTGTTCAAATCAGTAATCAAGAACAGGTGTAAAAGTAACAAATTAAAACGGAATCTGTGGCACCTGCATACAGATATAAAATACAAATTACATAGTACACGCCCTTCCCCGCTATTCAAAGGGTATTGGTGGCCAAAATTTCTGCTCTCTCTCTCTCTCTGATGAATGGTCGAGGAAATATGTAACATTCCATTGCTTTTGTCAATGAATAAACTAAATGGCTTCTTTTCCATATTTGTGTATGGAGATCTACAGACTCAATGACTGAGGCTCATGCATCAAATTAAAACTTATAAATTCACACATGGCATGCATATAGTTTTCACACGCATTCGAGACAGCACTGATTAATTAGTTGACCTTAGCTATATACGTAAGATCTCAATTTGGAAGTCTGGGCATTTAGCTCAGCTTAATAATAATTGGTTTTTGTGTTTGACTTTTAATAAGGTGTAGATAATAATAATAATAATATTTATTTATTTCTATAGCGCATCAAGAGTTCAAAAGAACTGTCAGATGCGCTCAACAAACACTACAAACAAAAAAATAGAAAAAACAAGATGCAAAATTAAAAAATAAAGGTTTTCAACTGTGACTTAAAGCAGCCAATGTCATTCGTGGAGCGAAGAGTTGGAGGCAGAGCGTTCCAGAGAGGGAGCACAGAGTTGGAGAAAGCTCTGTCTCCAAAGCGGCGTTTTTATGTTTGATTAAGAAACGAAATACCCAATAATGTGTTTAAAATAGTCTCATTACACTTTGTAGCACTATAGGGAAATGCAATCGATAAGACGCGGTCTTCGGAAGAAATCAGACATGTGAAATGCTACTTAACATGATGTTAGATACGAAAAGGTTCTGTACCGCACAACTTCTTTAAATAATTTTGCATTCCTTAACCCTCCTATTGCGCACATATAGGGGCATTGTAACATCGTGCTTGTATTATGGTCTTTTGTGTGTGTCATGACTTTCGTGCTATAACTTTATTTTAAATTTATAAGAAAACTGTTGCTGTTCAATAAAAAAGTTTTGCCAATTGTTTCTGTTTATGTGAATCTACAATACTGTGCTCGCGTTGTCTGGATTTTGTATCAAATGTTTTATTTGACTCTGATCTGCTAAGATTGACTTTAAGAACTCATCAGACTTTTAACTCTGTTTGATTTTTAATGTTCTGCATATACAGTATGTGCTGCCGTTACCTATAGGTACATTTAACCATCTGCTACTAAACACAAAAATTCACACAGCTAAACTTTTATTACTCTATATAATTTGTTATGCATTTTAGGCGTTGGATTTTCTATGATGATTATGTCTGCCTTGGGAGCCATCAGCTACAACATTATCATCACATGGTCGATCTATTATTTTTTCGCATCGTTGACATCCAAACTGCCGTGGACTGAATGCGTTGAAGGCAGCAGCCCGCGTAAGCTTGACAAAGTTCTCCCATTGAGTAGACACCGTAGGATCTGGGCATTTGAGTACATCTCAGAGTGGTGAGGTAGGTTACTTGTCGACTAAGCATGTTTGCTGGTGGTGTGAAATAGGACAAATCTATAGTGACTATTTGATGAACTGGCTGATCATGCATATATTTTGAAATGACTTGTTTGGGTTATAAGATATTCTATAATTTCAACAACTTTTCGAATTTGTCAAGGTTAGCTCCAAGATGTGACGATACAGTTGATTTTGTAAAACGTCAATCATGGAGGTGATTTGGAAAGTTCTGGTTATTCGGTTATGACCTAAAAATAAAATAGTAAACTATTTTAATATGAAAACTAACTAATTATATATAAGCGGTACGCAATTGTCACAGTATTTTCTTTTTGCTAACAGTGTTTATCTAACCAATGAAAGCATTTAACTCGAAAGAAAAAAATACATTTAATTTAAAACAGTCAGACAAGGCCAATGCTAAAAATTGTGGAAATTGAAAAAAAATGTTAGTGCCCAACATAGTACCTCAGACTCGCAAAGCCGCTGCATAAATAAATAAATGAAAATTCCGCAAACAAAAACTTCAACATAAGTTCCATTTTGACACGAATCAACCTGGATGGAAGTCAAAAAAAGTTTCCATTTTCTGTCGAACAACTCCATTCTTAGTGCAAAGGAAACAAGTAAAATCAGTGTGCAAGTGTTGTTATGAATAACCGACATTTGGGAATATTTGTAAATTGGAATTAGAAATCCAACTGATATTTATATAACCAAGAAGTAAGTAGAAAATAGCTAGCGCGGAAGACGAACCACCCGCCTATAGCGCAGCGCCGAAGTCTTACTTGTGTTCAACGCGAGATAGATTACGCCAGAGTAAGAGAGAAAATAAATAGATAAGCTTGGTCGACTGTGCAGCTTTAAGCCATCCAGACTGTGTGTGACTGAGTGAGTGAATCAATTCACGTTGGCTCGCACTCTCTGTCAGCAAACTGACCAATCAGACGACGAGTTCTAACGTTACGCGATCTACCCAGGAATCACGGAGCTTGCTTAATAAGAACGTGGAACCTACAGACGTTATACGGTATTTATTACAACTGTGGCAAACTCACGTTGCTGCTGATATATGTAGTCTTTCACAATCAAATACCAAACTAATGGCAGTCAAATTAGGGAATAATTAATGTCAAATTTGAACTGGTCGATCAACTTTGACAAAATGCAAACTAATTGAACACAGTTGAGCACGATGTGTCTGATCAGCTTGCACATGGGCATGCCCTCAGAAGCGCGAACTGTGGATGGAAAGCAGATCACTATGAAGAAGTTGGAAGATGCCCTGGAAAGGAGAAACTCGGTCGAGGTGAAATACAAACGGTGTGAGGATGCTTTGGTGGTTCTGGAAACTGGAATTATGGTAAAATGTCATATGGTACTTTGAAAAAACCTCTCTACACAAAAATAAAGTGGAAAAGGTTGTTGACAATAGTGGGACAAATTTCAACCTTTTAATTATCGTTTCACGAGAAGCAGGTTTAGTAAATGTTGAACTGCAATGCGGAGCCACCACGGCCACGGCACTTGTTCTGAAAACTTTTCCGCCTCTTCTCCGCATCTCCAGCACTTCTTGTTATCGTTTAAGTTATGTTATGACAAATTTGCGAAATAAACAATTAATTATACATATTTGTTCATCTTTTGGGACAATTATGCATAATTGATGCCAAATCAGCGTTTTTTCATATTTGTCGAGTATTATGCAAACAATTATGTGTAATTGTTGTGAAATCAACAATTTTGCATACAATTTGTCTATAATGATGCATGTA
This sequence comes from Nematoplana nigrocapitula, assembly GCA_032274565.1. NCBI lineage: Eukaryota > Metazoa > Platyhelminthes > Proseriata > Nematoplanidae > Nematoplana > Nematoplana nigrocapitula. Next base: position 14,239 of record JAUYWV010164922.1, read on the forward strand.
AAACTGTTTTAACAAGACTGTAAAACGACAACTATGTATTCGATTAAATTACAACAGTAATATGCACACTGTCGAAACTGAATTTTTAATGCCAAATATACAGTTAGTCATAAAAATGAGAATGGAAATATTTAGAAAATAAAGAAGAACATTACTCATTTCTGTCCACTACATACTTTATTTTCAAAATGCAAAACAAAGTTTAATAAATGGTGTGTCGACTACGATTTTGGCAAAAACTTGATGAATCAAATTCTGGACATGCTGAGAATCACGTGACGAGCATGGGCAATGGCCTCCGGTGCTTCTCGGAGAGCGAAATACAACTGTACAATATTTAATGGAGGATGATCACTTAAATCATCGATGGGATTTAGGTTCGGGATTCTTGCTTGCCAATTGATCCTCCGGATCCATGATGTGTGGAGAAAATTTCGCACAGAGAGACATCGGTGAGGAGCTGAATTGTCATCCTGAAGACACCAAGCTGTTTGCCTAGGTCCCAGGAGATTTTCCGCGTCCATGCCAACATATGATCTGAGAGCACCTGTCCGCAGCCCTCTCCTGTGAGGGTTACTACTGTAGTAGGATAACCAAGGGCGATCTGCCCTCACAAGAGATGCCACCCCAAGCCATGGCAGAACCAAGGACTACTAGAATATCTACCCGGCGTGAAATGATCGCAGGGCCCCCGCAGGGCCCATAATGGGACAATGGGCTGACACGAAGGGCCAACTTTATTAATAATTTTTGGCATATAAAAAAGTTTTATTGGGGTTTTGTAGTAATACAACAATCGAATGAATGATAATGAAAAAAAATAATGTATGGGTTAGGTTGGGGAAATGCTGGGCCAGCCCATGTTTGGGGTAAAGATGGGCTGGTGGCCCATCTTCTGCCCATTAATATTGTATTGTAAATTTTATGTCATGGAAGCGCATCCTATAGGTCTATGTTATGGCCTAATATCTCGATAATTAGAAACCGAGGGGAACCGGTGAAACCAAACCTCCTAATTTGGGAAGAAGTGCTATTTTTGCCCAGATTTGCGTCCGAACTCGATCTACACCGTCCACATTTAGTAATCTACAACATTATCTATGCAAAATTATTGTTGACCTACCTAATGTGAACACTTTTGTTAGCAAAAATTTTTTGGGACACTATAGCCTCTGTAAATCGGCAACTATCCTCAATAATCGGCGACTAGCTTCAGTGTTTTTTACGAGATTTGCCCTAAGTTTTTTCATGTACAGTGATTGCATTTAAACTTGTTGTATGATGATCTAGAGAGAGAGTTCCCTACTATACTGTGGTATCCTGATGTTAACATTCTTTATTCACCTTTGTTAAGTACCTATTTAGTCAGTCTTTTTTATCGGGACTCATGCTTTTCCAGTGTTATTCAATCAGGCTACTTCTGCAATATCGACCCGAAAATACTGGTCGATATCTTTATGTATGTTTCCCTAGGCTTGTACGAGATTTATGTCCCGTCGCCTGGCTACGCTTTAATTGAAATGCGGTGGTTAGTTTTAAGCAGGCCTCTGATTGGCTGACAGACAGAAAGAGTGTCTCGTTAAAACGGGACTGTGATGCTGAAAACTTGTTGGTACAACAACGAGGAAGCCACGCGAGGCCCTGCAGTATTGGAAGTGGTGGAGGCGGGTCAGGCTGAAGTCAACCGAGGCGTAACAACAACGCCTATGACATAAAGTACATGGCGTTTTATGTTGGTCTCTCTTTTTTCGGTTTTAGGTAAACCAAGCGATACAAAATTGGCGACGAGATGGCGCGAAATTTTGAGGTATTTGACACTAATAATCATCACACATATACCTTATTGTGCCCTTGAGCGTTTGAATGCATATTTTCTGGTGCATGACATCGAAGCCTATGCAATCCTAGAAAACTGCATTACTCCTCGAAATACTGCTGAGTATTTTACACCTCAAGTAAATACTATTTTGGCTCGATTCCAATTCAATTCACGAACGCAACACTGCAGCCTCCGATGAAACGAGGACGCTGATTCCGTGGCTCGGACCGGCGCCTCTCTCCCACAGACGGGCCAGATTGACCTCCAGTCGGGCCGCCGCGCCACGGCCCGTCAGGCGCTCCTTCTTGACCCCCGGATCTACGAGGCGGACCACCACTGCACCGACCACCGGATCTGCACCTCCAACGGCCTCCAACGAACCGAGACCGCCCACGTCGCCAGGGGAGAGGAGATTTCCCTGGCCCAGCTCCGGACTGGGCACTCTCCGCTCCTCAAATCCTACCTCCACCGCATTGGAAAAGCGGAAACCCACGATTGCCCCAACTGCAGCGGCGGCCCTCAGGACACACGAGTCACGACATCTTGTCCTGGACTGCCATGCCCATGCCGTCACCCGCCTACGGCACCTCGGCCCGAGTCCCTCGATGGCCGTACTGGGCGAGGACGGCCCCCGAGTTCTCTCCTTTCTCCAAGATGTCGGGGCGCTGACGAGTCCCCCCGACCGAGAATGACAACAACGACAACCCAACAGCTGGGCGAAACGATTTAGACCTTTGTAAACATTTAAAGGCATTATCATGGTTCTGTGATTTCGGTGCATTCCTGGATGACCCTGCAAAAATTGTAACGTTACTAGACGTTGCTGCAACGTTACAGTGTAACGTTACTGAACGTTACTTTTGCACCATTTTACGTCACACTGTAACGTTACAATTTGCGACGTTCAGTAACGTTACAATCTGAGACGTTCGTAACTTTCGAAAAAAAGATTTTTAGCACTTAATTGTTCAAAGATTAATGCTTTTTGTCTATCCTTTTTACGGATCTAACTTGGAAATTATATTTCGGATACTGAGAAAAATAATATTGGAAGCTGAAGGCGCTGAAAATATTTTCTATTATTGCAGAAAAATTCTTCAAAATGCAAAACACCTACATTAATTAGGAAATTTATTAGTCTGAGGGAATACAGCAGTAATTTACATATACAGTATATGGCATGCAGACTTTAGAAGAAGTCAATCAAATAGAAACGCTAATTACTTTCAGTAGTCCCTTAATATTCGATTCGATCAACCAACTCTTACAAAACACAATTGGCAGCATCAACTAGTTTTGCACTGTATAAAACTACAAAACTGCGAGTAAGCTAGACATTGATATACACAGTGTTGTCTATGAGAATGCTCATTCTTAAAACTGCAATGCTTGACTGTCTGAGCTGCGCGCTTGAACACTTCATTAGCTGGTTGTTGTTCATTCACGGGCGGGAGGGCGTCAGCTTCCCGACCTCCCTCAGGTAGGACAGCACGGCCGGCCTGCTGTCCCAGGATGGCAAACGACGGGCCAGGTCCTAGAAACCGCAGGCGAGCGGAAGTCGACATCATGCGAAGCACCGAGCTTGGTCAGGCCGGGTCAGATCGCCGGTCCATCATGTGGTACAGCCCTTCAAGGCAGGCGACCACGTCCGCAGGAATAGTCGGCAAGGAGTAGCACTTTCCGCCCACGAAGAGGACCGCCCCAGCTTCGCCACCTGTGACACTGTCGGTTCAGAGCTGAATCTCGGCAGGGGGGAAGGCATCGATGGCTCCCTGTGCTGCGAGCTTCCTGATGTGAAGTGGGTCGTCCCGCGATGTTGGAGAGGAATGTCCGTGCGGATACAGACTCTACTGGAGTTTTCCCAGGAAGGGAACTGTAGGGTGTCAGTCTCTGTCTCGAGGGTCTCAATACCGCATGATGCATGATGTCATGCACCCGATGTCGTTTATTCCAACTCGATCGGTCCAATTCTGTACAAGGAAACCAACAAGAAAATCACAACAAATTTCACATGAAAATGTTCACTTGCTTCCTCATATCCAAAAAACATTGCCACTAACAATGCAACGTTTTATAATACAGTAGCAAGAACTTTACTTT
>JAUYWV010165033.1:5289-18155 GCA_032274565.1 Nematoplana nigrocapitula
TGTATTTGAATGATATATGCATTCCGCAACTGCTATCGTTTAGACAATGCTCTCTTCGTTCTCTACGCGTGCTCGATTTGTATTTTAGGAAGCAAGTCAACTGGTGTGCCTATACTGTATATACTAACTACACATACTGACTAATTTAAAACGTCTCCCATTAGGAATATACGATTGATAGAAAAAATCATTATTTATTGGACACGCGGTTCATCTAAATTAATTGTTGGGCCTATACTTTTTCAATGATCCATGTTTCTTCCTTTCCGCAGACTTTGGTTTACTACAACTCGATTGTGTTGATTTATATATGTGTGGATGTTTCTGTTGGTCTGTGTGTCTGGACAGAAAGTGTCATAAAATAGCATGTTTGTCTTTTGAACAAATGATTCCAAGTACTGTTCGGGCGAGTTGACGACTGGGATCAACATGCGACACCGTCACATATTAAGTCTTGTTCTATCTTGTTTATTGTGTCAGTGGAATAAAATAGATTTTTAAACAAATAATGGACGCATGCGCATAGTATATAGTAAGCATATGGTATATTAAATTAAAACAATGCCTTGCTTCTTGTTTTAGTGTTGATGCTAGTTGCGGATAATCGTTTTTATTTTGTTTTATACTGTGTCACAGAGTCTTATTTCAGGTTAATTAAGGACAAAAGTAAAGGTAAATTAGAAGAAAAAATCACCCGAACAGGAAATGCGAATTTACTGTTCCTGATTATCCCATCGAGGCATTAAAGCCATTTGATGACGTCACATCAAAGAGAAAACCGATAGTTTCTGTAAGGTGTTTTTGTTGTTCGAAGTCTTCTGTCTCGGGTTTCTCTCATCCTATTTTTAATTCTTCAAAGAGATAGGATGTGCGGATTGTCAGAGAGCCTTTCGCCTTTGTTAAGGTTAATCTTCTTATTTGGACACTGAACTACCTGTTCAGAATATTTTGAATGTAGAAGTATCATTTTGACCGAAATTCAAGATAGAAGATCAGGTCTGCTATATGGATGGATGTTTCATAACAGAAAGGTTTTACCCTTGAATCTATTGGGCAATTTGAAATTTTGCTAATTTGCTATTCATTCTACTAGTTTATATAAATTTGGTAATAAATATATTTATTATGGAGTGGGCTCCCTCTCTCTTTCCCCCCCCCTCTCTCTCTTTCTTTTTCTCTCATTCTCTCGCTCTCATTCTCTTTCACTTTCTTTCTCTCTCTCTCTCTTTCATTCGCGCTCTCTCTCTCTCTCTCTCCCTTCCTCCCTCTCTCTCCCTCCCTCCCTCCCTCTCTCTCTCTCCCTCCCTCTCTCTCCCTCCCTCTCTCTCCCTCCCTCCCTTCCTCCCTCCGTCTCTCTTTCTTTCTTTCTTTCTTTCATTCTCTCTCTCTCTCATTCTCTTTCTCACTCTCTCACACACTGTCTGTTTCTCTCGTGTAAGACGATAGGTATGAATCTCTATTTTAGACAACTGGCGAGAGACGACGCCTGCAGAAAGAGTTCTTTGAGACGAACTCTTGGGTGGCCACAGTCAAGTGTTTCATGAATCTGAGGGAAATGGTCCAGCGTTTTCGTCTCGCTCCGGGCACTTACGTTTTGGTGCCCTGTACCTACAACAAGGACGTCGAGGGTGAATTTCTCCTGAGAATTTTCTTCGAAAATCCTCAAAATACGACAAAGTAAGTACGGCCCTACAATCTGTTGTGCTGGTAAAACGCGTCTGTGAAATCTGCACAGAGCTCAGTCGGTCATGGGGATGCATCCGCTCTCCTCTGATGCCCAAATTGTTATTGGCCAGTATCTGGTTCGATGTTTGCACTCCTGTGACTGGTCGGTATCTGGAGTGGATTGGGGAAAGCCTTTTATCCTATTATTTTATCCTATTATTCCTGGTCATGGAGGGATCGCCCAAATCTCCCTGAGGAAGGGCAGCACACGGTCGCTGTCCGCCATTACGTCGAGAGCTGGCTCCGGGCCGAGGTAACGGCACTGGCGCCTGCATGGGCCGGATACATGATGAGGAGGTGATCGAGGTCTTCCGGAGCCGCGTTGCAGTGCGGGCAGGTGGGGAAGTTTCTTTTCCTAATGCCGTAGAGGTAGGAGGCCAATATTGGGGAGTGTCCGGTACGCAGCTGGGACCTAGCAATCTGGTCTGTGCGGGAAAGCGGCTGGTCTGTTGGTTTGATTGGGCCGCGGAGACAACAACGATGGATAAGGGAATGCGGGTCATCGCTGTACACATTTGTACAGAGGGAAGAGGCAAAACAGGGAATGACTGTACGGGCTGAGGAGAGGTCGATTTGGAGGTTCTGGGGGAGAGCGGCGCCGGTCCTAGCAGCCTAGTCGACCTGTAAGGCGTCCGCCTCCTCCTAAGCAGAAGATTGCGGGATCGTGACTCACAATGAGTTAATTATCTATTTTGAGTTTGACAACAATTTATGATGTATTTTCTTTTACCTGATAGTCTAAATCTTGAAAATTGATGCAAGAATATTTCTATTTTATTTTCACAGAATATTACACTACTCATAGTAGTGAGAGGGAGTTACTCAGGAATTTCAGATTGGTTTTCGTTCAAGCTTGATATGAAGCATCCGCGCATTTCTATAAGGGTCTTTTGCCGAGAGGAAGGAAAGGAGGGTATGTGAGTCAATTCAGTGGTCGGCGAAAGCTGCGGTCCGGCCCAACATGAGCGGTGCTGCGTCGTGAAGAGATTACACTATGTGTATAAGGTAAATCACACGTACTTCACTGGCAGGCCTCGTTGTGATACAGATTGCCGCTATTTTACTCGGCTAGAGAACCATTCTCATTGGTCAACTAATTTCAGCTTCCTTATACGAGTCAATCAATTTTAAGAGCTGCTATTTAGCAACGTTGGTTGAACAGCTATTTAGCAGCTCCTAACAGCTACGTTTTATGAAACAGGTCACAGATGGCGACTGCATTGCCCATTCAAGATTCAAACATGGATTAGTCGTTTGCGGTAGTAAGAGCTGACGATCTTTGTGTGTTCAATAGTCGTCCGTCGGATCGAATCGAGGCTACGGGAGATTTACTGCCGACCTACGATGCGGTTGCCACTAGGAAGTCGAGATCTGCCGGCATTCCCCTCTTCGACAGGTATGCTCAGAACGGGACACTCAACGCTTACCAGCTGCACCAGGTGATCAACACGGTGCTAGTCGACCAGCTGCATCAGGAAAAGGTAAGTTGAGTCCAAAGAGCGCGCGATTATACGCAGTTCATTCATACCTTTCCAACTAGCTTTGGACTTCTAGAATACAGACTTGTTCCCTTTGACTTCTCCGCATTGGTGAGCTACTTACACATTTTTCTAGTCCTCTTTTGTCCTCACTCATTAATATTCTTCGAGGACTACACTCTTCAGCTTGTCTCCTATCTCCATCGCATCGACTAAGCTCTATCTCCTTTTTGCACCATCCTCTCCCGTCTTCGATCCAATGACCACTCTCTCCTCCTTGCCTCATATCTCCATCGCATCGACTGAGCTCCCTCTCCTTCTTGCACCATCCTCTCCCGTCTTCCATCCAATGACCACTCTCTCCTCCTTACCTCCTATCTCCATCGCATCAGCCGTGCTCCCTCTCCTTGCACCATCCTCTCCCGTCTTCGATCCAATGACCACTCTCTCCTTCTTACTCTCTATAGCATCGACTGTGCTCCCTCTCCTTCTTGTACCATCCTCTCTCGTTTTCCATCCAATGACCACTCTCTCCTCCTTACCTCCTATCTCCATCGCATCAGCCGTGCTCCCTCTCCTTTCACCATCCTCTCCCGTCTTCGATCCAATGACCACTCTCTCCTTCTTACTCTCTATCGCATCGACTGTGCTCCCTCTCCTTCTTGTACCATACTCTCTCGTCTTCGATCCAATGACCGCTCTCTCCTCCTTGCCTCCTATCTCCATCGCATCGACTGTGCTCCCTCTCCTTCTTGCACCATCTTCTCACGTCTTCGATCCAATGACCGCTCTCTCCTCCTTGCCTCCTATCTCCATCGCATCGACTGAGCTCCCTCTCCTTCTTGCACCATCTTCTCCCGTCTGCGATCCAATGACATTGACAACTATCTCCTCCTTGCCTCCTATCTCCATCGCATCGACCCTGCGTCTTCTCCTTGCACCATCCTCTCCCGTCTTCGATCCATTGTTGAATCTCCAGAAGATCTTCTTATGTTTTTTGGTTTTTAACGTTTTGGGAATCTCTCGTCTCGACCTTATCATTTGTACACTCTTCCTACCTTTTGACGCACAGTCGCGATACCTCGGATGTCGAATACATTGCAATACCGCAATACAGTCCTTCTTTACAAAAAGAAGTTTACGTTTTTCGTTTTTAAAAATACGTTTCTACTGTACAACTTGGCGATGAAAAATGAAGTAATGAATTTCATCAACCGTTCCCGTACTTTGATGAGTAATCTCGTCTCGCGTTCTCTCTGCGTAGATGTCGATGTCCACGTGCAAATCCATGCTGCTCATCTTCGACCAGAACTCCGACTACATCCTGAACAAGGAGGAGTGCGTCCAGCTGCTCACTTGCGTCTACAAGTGGATGGACCGCTTCGCCAGGTACGACACCCAGGCCAGAGGCAGTATCGACTCGGGACAACTCAGGGAGCTGCTCTCAAAAAATGGTAAATCTTAACTTCTTGTAATGCAAGATTTGATAGGACTAGCAATGACCTTTTCAAAGATGTCCCACGATTGCACGCCAACGTTATCGGTCTTGTGCCATCTTGTTGTAACTCCAGTCAGTTTCTTGATGCCATCGTACAATTGTGTGGTGGGGCGACCAAGACGTCTATACCCCCTCGATAATACCAGTCAGTACTCTCTTCTCAATTGGTTGTTAGTGTCTTTGCGCGCCACATGGCAAACTGTGATAGCTGTGCGTTGCAGACACATGTCAGAAGACATTCCCATTTCAACTAGGATGCTCTCATTAGTTCGGTGATCTGTCCAGGAGACGCCTAGAAGTCTTCTCCAGCACCAGAACCCAAAAGAATCCGCTCCGTATAGGACTATATAAAAGACCGAAGAGTTTAGAACACAGATTTTTTAATATTTCGTAATCCCTGATCTGTCTATCCAAATTTCCCTCAAAGTTCCCACTGCAGCTCGACCCATAACAATCTGTCTGTCGATCTCTTTGTCACAGTTTGTGCAATGAGTGCCACTAAAAAAGAAAGTTGGACTTGTTTACCTTTTTGACTGGTTGTCCATCTATATTGATATATTGCCATCTCTCTCCTCTTCACTGATTTATCATCATTTTCGTCTTGTCTATGTCGAGGTAGAGACCCATCTTAGGAAAATTTGAAATTACGCAGTTGGTTGGACGGCATGTACGCGACTGTATTTATTCCACGAAGTCTGTTGAGCGATGGAGCATGTCTGGTTACTTATTGTCTTTGTTTTTATTACAGCTCTAATTATTTCCGATGACATTTTCAAAGTGATGACCTTCCGTTTCCAAGACAAAAACTCGCGGATCTCATTCTCCTCTTTCGTCCACATTATGGCCATCATTACCAACGTTGTCCGTAAGTTCGATAATTCGTTTCTTATTGTTTCTCAAAAGTACTGTACTAGTATTACTAAAATAACAGTGGTTCAAACTTATAGGTGTGCATCCTCGACGGTGGAGGCCTTCACTGCTCTAAACCTACACTCCAAATATTACACCTTGCTAAGTGTCCTACTTATATCCAATAGAATGAGCGTTATTTAGGAAGATGATATGCTGAAAGAAGAGATTAAATATGATCTATTCAGGCTTGTAACAATAGCATTGAGGCAGACCAAACGTCTGTCTCATCTGTTTTCTGAAGGGGGCAGCGAAAGATAAAAAACTTAAGACAGAAAAAAATAAGAAAAACGTTACGGATAGATCAGAAGGAAAATAAGGAATGCGGGGCATATTTTGCTGAATTGATGGAGGCGTAGGTTTGACGGACTGAGGGGCGTAAATTTGATGAACTGAAAGGGCGTTGGTTTGATGGCCTGAGGGGCGTCAATTTAGTGAACTGAAATGGCGTAGGTTTAGTGTAATGACGGACGTAAATTTGGTGAACTGAGGGGCGTAGGTTTGGTGGATTGAGGGGTTGTAGGTTTGGTAGACCGAAGAGGCGTTAGTTTAGTGAACTAAGGGGGCGTAAGTTTCTTTGTTGTCCGCGTCGTCTTTTGTGTTCGGTCTGTCCGTGACTTGATATAGGTTTGTGGGTCTGAGGGGGCGTACTTTTTGGTCGACCGAGAGGGCGTAAGTTTTGAAGGTTTTGCCTCGTCTGTTTTCATAACCTGGTTTTGGGCGTGGTATTTATTGCTGTGTATTTGATTTATTGTCATATTCAAAGTATAAATGTAATTAAAGTTTTAAATATAAGCCAATCTGATTTGATGTACTGGAGACTCTGTCGAGTCACTCAAAATCTCCTTTCTGTGGTCTTCTATAATGGTCTAATCATATCCACGCGACATTGTTTCGCCAATGAACAAAAGAATGCACCCTTGCCTTCGTGTTTTAGAGAATGTGTTCATTGTAGGACAAATGGAGAATCTTTGTCTTTCCGCTATTCGTACGTACTCTTGTGGACTATTTGTGTCCAATCTCTGTTGATCTGCCATGCATAGCAATGCTTCATTACTTGGTAAATTAGATGGTGTCATTCCATTGTCCATAGACATAACTGTTTATCTCAACAGTTTTTGTTCCACCTCTAATTATTATTGATACTACTCTCGATGTTCCCATTAATTGCCTATTAATATCCAGCGTTATATTTATGTTATATATGTATGATTACTTGATCCTGCGTTATATCCGGAAATTGATGTGATTCGTGCGTAGCAATATTGAATATTTATGCAGTTAATCAGAGCTGTTTTCCAGGTATAATGTGTCTTTCGTCCAATATCTAGCATGCGTCGGCCTTTTCTAAGTCTCATAAAAGTAGTAAGGCGAATATCCTCTCAACTGCACCCCCCCCCTACAAATTAACGGAGCATCAGATCATCATGGTTCTATTGGTGAAGGTACTTCTCACAACCACAGCGACAAGTGCAAATCTTGTCACCATCAAGTACATTCTAGCCAATAATATTTGTCTCTGGTACATGGAAATTTATAGAGTAGTGGAATCGGGCGTACGTTCTCAGATACTTCTCAAAATTATATTTATTTGTTATATTAGAAGTTGTACTTTTCGAATAATTCCCTAATCTCTCTGATTGCTGGTACGTCTTTAGGTTTTCTTCTGAAAAATAACTAACGGACTGTTTTTTTTCTTCAGAAACTTTCCAAGAAAATTCTGCTGGTGGAAGTGCTTCACTGAGAGTAGAACAGGTGAGAAGAACGAAGCGGTCCATTTCCTATACTGGGAACAGAAGACTGTCCGAGGACACATTTAATTCTTATTGATGGTTTAGTAGATTTCAAATTTTAGCCCGTATAAATTCATCAGATGGTAATCTTGTCATTTTATCACACTGGTAAACTGGTTTACTACCAACAGATCTCCTTGAATAGCCAAACAGTGGCGCTGTTGGTCGTTTGTGTAGGTGCAATTTTCGGTTGTGGTAGTGCTACTCTGGGTCCCGCACCGCACCTCCACGTGTTTAAGGAACAGTATACGTAGAGAAGCAATATGTAAGGAATGCGAAGTGTTGCGAATAGCTACGTGGTACGTCACCGCCTGCTTGGAAGGTGTGGCAGAGTTGGCTTTCTCATACTACTAAACAATATTACAGCTGTCTTCTTCCCTCCCCTCTCTTTGGTTGAAGCAGTTTGCCCCATAGCCACTCTCTCTCTCTCTCTCTGTCCTCCTAACAACGTGTTTCCTGCAATGTAGGCGGGCTGAGTAATTACACCACCTCCCTCATTTTCCAAAAATAGTTTTCATTGGCAACGCAAAACTGAGTTTATTTTGTTTCAAGCTTTAATGTCTGTCATTTAGTCAGCAGAGTGATTAATTATTCAATGTATTCCACCAATATGTTTTCATTTTCTTTCAGATCGTCAAACTGGTTTTGCTGTCTTGAAGCGCAGTGACGAAACACATCGGTTCATACGAGAGGATCTTTTCTATGCATATTTCTATTGATGCCTATACAAATGTGACCTAGTGATTGGTAGATCGAGTCTTTTAAATTATAGATTGATTTATATAGCTTTATATTTTTCGAAATTAACAAGTACATGTATGTCTTTTCTGCCAATCATCTTGTTTGTACATAGGGGCTGTTTGTTTATCTATATATTAATAGAACAATTTCCTATCTAAAACATATCTGTCTGTATGTTGCCCATCTCATTCTCTAGAATATTGCATATACTGTAGGCACCGGAAACTTGGCAGGTATAATATTCTAACAATGGGGAGTGACCTATTTTTTTTTGACTGGTGTATGAGAACCTCACCAGGACCTCTGCGATATGGGATGGTGGAGAGATAGGAGGAGACGCATGATATCATTTCGCCTTCTACCTACATACTAACCGTATAAAATCTCAAATGAAGAAATTTCGTGCAATATATTTTACAAGTCTACGAAATCCCCGCGAGAAAAGTCCATGCGCGATAAATTCGCATTATTGGAAAATTTATCTTCATCAAAACGAAGTCTATATGGTGATTAATATTTCATGCAGTTTTTTAAAATTGCATCCAGACCATTCATTGCAAGTACTAATTTATTCAAGTTCTGTGAACGTTCTGATCAAATTTATCAGAATTCCAATCTATTTCAGCTTCCGCGAAATGACCTAGAAGACATATAATGGAAAGTCAACAAGTACAATGGCAATTCGAACCCACTACACCTCTTATACGAATGTGTTCCAACAATCTTTACACGTAAAGTGATCCTACAAGCAATCCTGTATTTTGCTTTTTATTTAAGACAATGTCGGTTTGGACTGTTATCTCTTCCCAAACAATAGATCCTCACTCAGCGCTGTCCTGCATCAGTGGGCAATGCTGAGGACGGCCTATAGTTGAAGAAGTCCTGACCCACAGTTCTCACGTTTACCGTTTACCACTATATTATTTGATTCCACTTTCTTTTGAAGCATGAATTAGCAGTGCCCCTTTCGGAGGGTTCTAACCTCCCGCAGGGTAAATTCTTTTCCACTGGGATTTGCCTGCACAATCAGACTAAATACACTCACCCCTTTAGGAACAAAATCTTCCATACATTTTTGTGGAGCGCCTCATACCAGACATTTTTTGTTTGGGTTTCACAGAAGAAATCTTTATTTATTATTTATTTGAGCGCCTTACGCGTAGAAATGAGGACTTATGTAGTTAGTGAGAGAATAGATATAATTCTTTCTGATCTTTGTTGGAAAGCCACCTTTAAAGGTCTCAGAAATATTGAACACGTACAGTAATTACCTTCAACATTACTGACGCTCCACACATATAGTGGATAATAGCTTTGCGAGACATTAGATATTTTGCGGTCCCTTTACAGAAAAGGACACAAAAGTGTTCAATATATATATACAGTACTGCAAAACCTGGCAATCCGGGCAGGTTTTCCTGAGAACGGATTGCCGCAATTCATTGTTTTTTCAATAATCCGGAAACCTTGCAATCCGGATAGGTTTGCCTGGGAACGGATTGCCGCAATTCATTGTTTCCTCATTATTCCGGAAACCTTGCATTCCGGACAGTTTTTCCTGGGAACGGATTGTCGCAATTCATTGCTTCCTCAATAATCCGGAAACCTTGCAATCCGGACAGGTTTGCCTAGGTACGGATTGCCACAATTCATTGTTTCTTCATTAATCCGAAAACCTTGCAATCCGGATAGGTTTGCCTGGGAACGGATTGCCACAATTTATTGTTTCTTCATTAATCCGGAAACCTTACAATCCGGACAGGTTTGCCTGGGAACGGATTGCCGTAATTCATTGTTTCCTCATTAATCCGGAAACCTTACAATCCAGACAGGTTTGCATGGGAACGGATTGCCGCAATTCATTGTTTCTTCATTAATCCTGAAATTCGCGTTACGTATCCGCAAAATTAAAATTGGGAACAAACGGTCCGGTTTTCTAAGAAATCTGATTAATTAATGCAGACGCAGACGGGATTATTATATATTTCTCCTATGGTCATTTCCTAGTTTTATATTATTAATAAAATGTAAAGAAAAATTAGTAAGTAAATACAACGAGAAAGTATTGAAACGTGGCGAAATAGCCCCGGTATCATTCAGTATGCGTATACGTTCATAGAATTTATCTAATTTTGTTTTTCAAAAGTGGTAGTGACTTTATGGAACACCTGTATATCCGATGTGAGTCAATGAGCAGTGCGATCAATGCGATCATCCCCATGCAGCCGCCTTCTCGCGGCAGAGGTGTTCTGCCCCGGCAAGCAAAATGCTGCGTTCCCTCGGACCTCGCACGGTTTCTCTCTCGATTTTTTCTCCCTCTTTTTTCAATACAGTATTTTTTTTTTCTCTATCGTTTTTCTCACCCTGATTCCTCTCTGTCTCGATTTCCCACTATTCAGTTACCTCTCTCTCTTTTCTCTTATCTCTTTCTTCGGTCTTCTACAGTTATTCATTTTCCCTCTTTCCACTTTCAATGCCTCTTTCTCTCCTCACTCTCTTCTATCTTTCATTTCTCCTTTATCTTTTTAACTCTCTCATCTATCGCTATCTTTTCCCCTATCTCTTTCCACACTCTGTTTTTGTCTTTACTGGATTCTTATTTTTCTTCCTCTAAATCTAATCCTCTTTCTCTCTTTCTCTTGTTAATTTCTTTGGTTTCCTTCTCTTTTATCTTTCTCTGTTTCTCTTTCGGTAGGTCGGTGCAACACGGAGGGAACACACAAGTTTACTACCAGAAACACAATACATCAGTTTAGAATTGGGAATTCAGTGATGAAACTTTGATGATTTTACTTCTATAACAAACCTGAGTTTGTCTAGTTTGATATTTTTCAACAAACAACACACGAAGAAGCCACTATAAAATTACAATAGAGCAGATCGGCTTCCCAAACATTATCAAGTCAACGATGCAATTTCTAGATGATATCTATAAATTATATGAAACTCCGTTCCCTCTGCTTCACTCACTCTTTGCCTGTACTGGTTATATTTTATTTGTTACCAAGGTAATACTTTTTCCATTTGTCCCGTCTACATAAAGCGAAGAGGGAGGGTCGGCGGGGGGGGAGTTGAAATGAGGAATAAGCGCAGAAATTGGATTGGTGGTTTCGCCCAGAATTCCATCGATTCAACCAAAATAATTCCAAAAAGGTTTACTCCGCCACTAGGCGACGTGTATCTTCTGTCTCCGACTCAACCACTCACTCAACCCCCCTCTCATTCACTCGCTTCTCGGTTCGAAGCGTAGACCTCTCTCTGTTGATTAGTCAGTGGTCGCCATGTTCTTCTGAGAGCGCAATCTACTACGCGTTGACCAAGGCCTTACTCTGAGTGAACATTTGTCGACTGAGTGAACATCACCATGGGTTGCGTCGGTAGCTCCATGGACAAAGAGCAGCAGGAGAAGAACAAGGCGATTGAACGCCAGCTGCGCCAGGACGCCGAGAAGGCGATGAAAGAGGTAAAGCTTCTCCTTCTGGGTGCCGGCGAGTGCGGCAAGTCGACCATTCTCAAACAGATGAAGATCATCCACGGCAAGGGCTACCCGGAGGAGGAGCGTAAAGAGTACATCCCCATCATCTATGCAAACACGGTGCAGAGTATGATCACCATTCTCAAGGCGATGGAGAATTTGGAAATTGAAATGGGCGACGCCGGATTGGCGGCCGAGGCGAAGACGGTCTACAGCTATCTGCGCTCCTCTGAGGACGGCGAATTCCCAGAGGAGTTGAGCAAAGCGCTGCAGGTCCTCTGGTTGGACAGCGGTCTCCAGCAGTGCTACGCCCGATCGAAGGAGTACCAGTTGAACGACTCGGCCGGATATTATTTGGACTCGCTGGATCGTCTGGCGGCGCCCGAATACATCCCCACGGAGCAGGACGTGCTGCGCAGTCGAGTGAAGACGACGGGGATTGTCGAGACGCATTTCCACTTCAAGGATCTCGACTTCAAAGTGTTCGATGTCGGTAAGGCAAACAATCCGATTTTGTTTCAAAAAGAGACTACCTAAATCAATATACATTGCATTCCGAAAAACACAATTCGCCCCATTTGTTTTGAATAGACGCGATTCAAATTTTAAAGATCTGCAGTCTAGACGCGACTGGGCGTCTAGACACAAAAAAGTCAACCGAGCTGAGCTTTTATTTGAAAGTTTTCGTTTCTTAATTAGAAGCGTTGTTGTTGTTGCAGCAGAGGAGCGTTGTGACAAATACCGTATATACTCGCTATAAGCCGACCCCCCTACTTTTGCTTTCTAAATTTTACCAAATTCGTAGGCTCACGTATAAGCCGACCCCCCTACTTTTACAACATATACCTGGGTATGTATAACTGGTTGTTTATTAAATCCATGAACCGCGCTGCCATATTTCGATTGGGGGGGCAAACTTCAGCCAAAAGGGGCCCCTGTGCAGTCAAGAAAGGCCCCTGCGCAGCCAAGAGGGGCCCCTGTGCAGTCAAAAGGGGCCCTACCACAGCAGTGCAATCAAGCTGGTCCCTTTGCAGTCTATAGGGGCCCCCATCAGTTTCCAGAAGCCCCTTCTACTGATGAAACAACAGGAAATCCAGTTTTAAACATAGCCTAATAATATTTAGGACACTGAAAGGGGCCCACGCTCTTAGGATTATTCGGGTGCAGCTTCCCCCCCCCCAGCAGCGCGGTCCATGAAATCATATTGATTTTTCTCTTCCTGTGTTATTCACCCTTTCTATCTGGAT